>VZUI01003338.1:0-26805 GCA_013401135.1 Cettia cetti
ATGCCGCGCGCTCCCGCTCCCGCCGCCTGTCAGCGAGCGCGGCCGCCGCGGCACCGCCCCCCCCCCCCCCCCCCCCCCGCCCCGCGCGCCGCCCGCTGCCCGCTATCGCGAGAGCAGCGCGCTCCCGGCCGGGAGGAGGAGCGAGACCTGTGGGCGCTGCGGGCGGGCGGGGGCGAGAGGGCGGGGGGAGCTCTGTGGCCGGGTGCAGGTAGGGTTGTCCCGGCCAGCAGCAGGGAACGGCCTCTGCGTCCGTGCCAGGGCTGCCCCACAGGAGGAGGCTGGGAAGTGTGAGATCAGGATGTGCCTTGCGGGAGTGAGGGCGGCGTTTGTGTCCCACAGAATCAGTCTCCCTCCCTGGGGATGTTCCAGAGCCGTCCGGATGCCATCCTGTGCCTCGTGCTCTGGGGCGATTCTGCTAGAGCAGGGAGGTTGGAGCAGATGAGCCACTGTGGTCACTTCCAGCCCGAACCGTGCTGTGACTCTGCGATTCTGATTCTACAGTTCTGCCATTCTGTGAATCACAGAATGACTCAGGCTGGACGGCACCACAGTGGCTCATCTGTTCCAAGCTCCCTGCTCAAGCAGGGTCGCCCCGGAGCACGAGGCACAGGATGGCATCCGGACGGCTCTGGAACATCCCCAGGGAGGGAGACTCCACAATTTCTCTGGGCAATCTGTACAAGTGTGTGGTCACCTGGAGAGTAAAAGTTCTTCCTCATACTCAGTAGAGCTTTCTGTGTGTCATCCTATCCCTGTCATTGTGATCCGGGATCAGCTCAGATGCCCAGCAGAATCCTGGTTCCCTTTCAATAAATTCTTAATTGTCTCTGAAAATCTTGGGTGAGTGCAGGACCTTCCCAGTGGTTTTACAGGTAGACAGTCACACCAGAGAAATGCCACAGAGTTCCTCCAGCAGCACACGGTGGGATCCAAGCCCCCAGTGCCCAGGTGAGTGGAGAACCTCTGGGCATCCCGCATCCTTCCACAGGAACTGAGCTGCAGGAGAATGTTCTGGCACATGTTCACTTCATGTGCCAGAAAGGAATTCATGCACACCAGATGTGCCCCTCCACTTCTTAGGGTGTGGATTAAAATATAGTTCACCATCTTAGTAGAAAAGACAAAACTTCCAGACATTCATTACCTAAAGGAGTAATAAAAGAATATCATCATCTTGTGTTTCATCTCAATAATTCACACCCTCTCAGCACTTTTGTCTTTGCAAAATATTTCTTGAGGGTCTAAATTAACAGTTTCTGCATTCATTTTTCACAAAAGCAAATTCGAAGTTATGGGGGTTTTTTTGCTATTACATAGTCAGGAATCTTGCTGCTGCTGCAGAAAAAAATAACTCATTTTTACTTTTACCAAGCTGAAAAGGCTCATACAGCTTCAACCAGGAAATCTAATTGTATTTTTTTTTATTCATTTTGCACAATGACAACAAAAATACACTTCCCAACAATTTATTGAGGTAAAAAAGTGGGAGCATTTTTAAGTAATAATGTTTAAATTCTTGCTGAAAACTATTTCAGGATGCTGGATTAGTCAGAGGTCTTTTTCCATCATAATTGTATATGATCAGGATGGACAACCATGTGGAACTTCCCAGCTGGGAATCCTGCTCTAACTAAATGTAAATAATGCAAATCTATGGAATCTTGGCATCCTTGTTAATATGAGTCTATTAGGATGGCACAGTGCCTCATCATAATTTGGCTGGATCTTTGCCCTGTTGCGGCATAGATGCCAATTAGTTATTTGTTGGTTATGGCCTGTGGGACACCTTGCTCTGGCTCACACCTGTTCACTTCATGTGCCAGAAAGGAATTCATGCACACAGGAAGAAAAGTCACACTGAGGAAGTGGATAGCATTACTTGTCTAACATATTGAACAAATAAACACGTTAGAAACAAATCTTCAGCTGTTCGTTTTAGACAGAATTGCAAATGATTGCCCTCTGGTTCTGTATTTTGAATTAATATATATATCTTTCATTTCTCCAAATCAAAAAGCCATTTGGGAGTTAATAGGACATTTTATTTGTGAAGAGATTGTGTTTGGTTTGCTTCTGGCTCATTTCCTTCTCTGTTTAATCCCCATGTAGTATTTTGGATTCAAAATGTCTTTCCAATATTTTTGAAACAAAAGAACAGTGAGGTTTCATATTAACAGAATAGGAAAAATACTCCTCATTTTACTGATTCTCCCATATTTTTTCCATTTAAACATGTCACTGAATATGACCTGAATCTGCAGACCAGTCTGAGTGACCTGATGAGCTCATTTTCTGAATTTTTTTTTCAGCTTTAAATAAAAGTGAACAAATCATGAGAGGCTTGGCAGGGAAAAGGGGTACAGATGAATGAGGCAGAGCATGGTGTGGTGCCATATCTATGCTCATGATGTTTGTCTCCAGAAATCTTCTGTCACATCAAAAAAAAAGAAGAGTAATTAATAAAGGCTTATAAAGGGAATGATTCTTAGGTTATCTACACTGACTAACACAGAGCAGGGCACCACAGAGTCTGTGTAGCTCATGTGCTGATACTCAGCTAATGCAGTTTCTCTTTGCTGTTCCAGATATTTCCTTTCCCTGGCTTCCACTTTCATTTTTTCCATATAAAAACGGTCTCAGCATGCTCTTCTGATTCAGAAAGTAGCTGGAATTATACTGTCAGGAAAAGGTCCCTTCCATTCTTCTCTAGCTGGTTTAAAGGGACTTTGGGAAGGCGGAACAGAATCTACTCAAACTCACTCCATGTTTTCTGGAATGACAAATTCCTCTGCAACATTTTTATGACTGCTTAAGCACACAGCTACAGCAATAATTCCTGGAGCTGGAAGAGAGATATGCAGACTGAAGCTGTGAGGTTAAAACCTCTTTATTCCAAACAGAATAGAAAATGCTAAATAGTAGAAGTCATTCTGCTGAGCAAGAGAATTTCCTCTTCAAAATGAAATACTTTATCATTTGAATCACTATTAAATTTGACCGTTTGGCAAAATCAGTGCCACACATAGCCCAGCTGATCACTTGCTTCCACTGTTTCCAAGGCAGAACTGCATCACTAATGCCACTAAACAAGTCTATCACTGCATCCTGTCATTTGTCATTCCTCTCACACTGTACACGCAGCCTTCCCTCTCAGTATTTGTGCTCTGTACGAGACAGAGGAAATGGCTTTGGTTGTTCTGCATGTGAATCTGTCACGCACCTTCTGTTAGTGACCCAGTTCTAATGGTATTCACAGACAAGTTCTGGGCTTTACACTGGAATACTAATGCTTGGAATTGGCAATGTGCAGTCTGGCAGAAGGAAGGCACGGGACTGCGGCATGTGGTGCTGTACCTGCACAGAATGTCAGTAATGACAAGTACTTAACAGGCTGCATGTCATCACCATGACTCCTGCCTGTTTCCCCAACTCCATGTGTGTGACAGCATTCTTTCTTCAAGATTCACAAAAAAAAAAAAAAAAAAAACAAACCACCAGCATGACACAACTAGAGAATACCAGTTACGAGCAAAATAAAAAATACAGGTAACAAAGTCCAATGGGGCCAGCAAGATGTGCTGGGCAAAGCTTTGACTGAGTCTAACTCATTACACTTTATAGAATGAAACATCCTTTTGTTCTACAAAAGATCCCTATCCCAGCCCTGCCAGGCTGGTAATGCATGCTGTCTGCACAGCACTGGAGTGCAGCCACAGAGTACAGCTCCCCAGCAGCACCCCCATGCTCCAGGGAAATGGTAAGAAACAAAGGATTTTCCAAAAGAACACTGGAGAATTAGTAAGTCTGGGACCATGAAACAATCTAGCTAAAATGTCTCATGATCTGGACCTAGCAAGGTCCACTCTTTGAGAATCAGAGAATATTCTGAGTTGGAAGGGACCACAAGGATCATCAAGTCCAACTCTTAAGTGAATGGCCCACAAGGGGATTTAACCCACAACCTTGGTGTTATCAGCACCATGCTCTGACCAGCTGAACTCATCTTAGGATCAAGAAGGTCCATTCTAGACATTTGTGTAATTAATTAAAAAACTACTCATAGTTACATGAGGAGTTTTTACAGGAGAGTTGTAAACAGTCATGCTTTAAGGCACAAACTGAACATTGAATAAAGGAGGATTAGGAAGATCTTTCTTACTAGCAGGTTTTTTCCATTAAAGTATATTATATATACTTTATTATATATATTATTCCAGTGCATCCTCACTGGAAACTACCACTTTTAGTCTGTTTTAGGGACAGACTAATGAAGTAAACCAGCAAACATTCGGATGGCAATTACTAGATCTAGATATAACAAAATTCTAGTCATAACTGGATGTGATCTGCTTTCCAATAGTTATTTTCCTTCTTCATATACCAGGAAGGACATGTATCCTTGTTTGCAGTGATGCAATATGTCAAAGTGACAGCTTTGCACTGCTCTAACCTTGTTCTAGGTATCATATTTACATCTGATAAGGAAGTAGAAGATATAAATATGAAAATATGTAGTAGAAGTTAAAAATTATGGCTGTGAAGTATCAGGAGAGCTTAGTGCAATAGCTAAGTTAACAGCACTTCTTAGCTACGTCAAACACATTAGAGCTTTCAATAGAGGAAGAGACCAGTGAATGTGCTGCTCTCTGTCAGCTTCAGCTTGACTGTACAGCAATTGCCACAGTAGGGCTGCTACCCCTATGTGTGAACAGAGGGCAAATTACATACACACAAAAATACGTATATACGTCCAAAAAGAGAAGAGCATTAGGAAGGGGGAGAGATTGGCCAGCAGGAGTAGATTCGGATCCTAGCTGTTGTCACCCTCTCTTTGGCATTGAAACAAAGATGAGATTTAAGAAGGTCCAAGGGGAGGATTACACGTGGTTCTACTGTTACTTACAGAAACACCTCCCAAATAGAAGATGACAAATACAAACCAGCAGCCATGGAAATCAAGTAGGTGTGTGAAGGCTGGCACTGAGTTACCTCAAGAGACTTTATACAACAGAGAGCAGAGCTCTCTGAGGGGTGCAGGGAAATGAAAATGTAAACAAAGGTACTGGGCAAAAACGCCATCTGTTTCATGTGTGTTGTGGTCAATTTTCTAACCACAGAATTATCACAGGACAATGAGTCAAGCCATCTAGGACTAATATGGCATGTATGGGAGTCATTCATCAGAGACAACGCGGGCTTCAACTGTGTCCTCCTTAACATTCATCCCTGCAGTGATACCAACAGGAAAAGCTCAGCAGTGACTCATCTGGTGGTTTCCAGTCACTGCCTTCTAATATGTTGACCAGTATGATCTCACTGTTACCTTGTGCTTGCATTATTTGTTTTCTCTGTAGACCTGTCATCTCGTCATTTTGATTACAAGGTCTTCAACATAACAATTTAAAAAAACCAACACAGAATGTCAACACAGTTCTGACTGAAAGTACTGCCAGTCCTATCCTCACGTGTGAATCTCTCAGTGTGATGCCACCCTTTTCTGCAACAAAACTCTTCTTCAGCTGTGCTATAAACTGAAACCGATTCACACAGAAATACTGGAGGCAAGGGGAGCACAAGGGTTTTTTTGCTGTATCACTTTCCCCATCTGGTTGGGTGCACAATCCCATGTAAGTTGTGCCAGGACAATGGAGGGAAAGGGGCAGCAGAGGATCAAGGCACAGAGGGGACTGTGGGATGTGGCCATCCAGAATCCAGTAATGGCACCAAGTACTTTAAAACACTATATCACAACATTAAGCAGGGACATCTAGGCATTAACTCTATTCAAATAATGAATACCCATAATACAAGTGTAAATTTTAAATAAAAAAAAAAAATTGCTATTCCTCTAAGAGGAAATGCATCATTCATAACTAACTGTAGAAAATTCAATCAAATATTAATGGTCTAATTTTAAAACATGATTGCAGCTGGTTTTTTCTGGAGTGTAGGTCAAAATGGACACGGATTTTCTTTGTCACTCGTGAAAGTCCCCTTCACACCAGTCTGGAGCTACCCAAACCCTTCCTTGTAGAAAAGCTAACAGTAGTTGTTAGTGGTTCAAGAAACCCCACAGTAACAGACTAGGAGAATGTGAAAGGCAAATGAAAGACTAGGGCAAAGGAAGAGCATTCTGTTATACTTTCAAGAGGTGCTTTCAACCTCTTGAAATAATAAGCTGAAATAAGTAGGTTTTTGTCCCCTTTAATTTTGAAAAGCCTAACATGGGACTTAAAATGACATTTTTACAATTCTAATTTTGTTGGTTTGGGTTGTGATTTCTTTTTAAACCTACCATTCATTAAAATATCTGGGTTTTTTACCCACTACTGACTCACTCTCTTCATTATATAAAATTACTGGCACTTTGGTCATTCTTGTGCCCTGTTGGAGAACTAGCTCAGCAGCATTTGTATACTCAAATAAAACAAAAAGGCCTTACTTTGTTCTGTGATGTATTCCTTACACACACACACACAAAAAAAAAAAAAAAAAAAAAAAAAAGAGAGAAATTCAATCAGTGAACTGAAACAAATCACACCTCAGATTCAGTAGCATTAAAATTTGACCTCAGCTGTTTTTTTCCAGAGTCAGAAGTGCCAGACTGAGTCCATCTGGAGTGTCTCCCCTGGCATTCAGCTTGACTTGTGACATGATACATTCAACTAGGACCTGTGAAGACAAACTCTCAGTTCAAAAGTCTAATGTAATGAAAGTCCAGTTTATATACTTCACTGATCATCAAAAAACATGTTCTTGTTGCAACTTTAAATGCAGTTCTGCATTTAAAGGAGCTTCACTAAATTAGATAACAACCTGTCCTCCTAATTACATTTTTTTTTACAGTTAACAAGAAAAACACTTCCAGCCTCTTAGCGTGTAGACTCATGCTGAGACATGAGGAACAAACAGATTAATTTCATTAGCAGACATTGCCATGTCTAATAAAGCTGTAACAGGCCAAATGCTCTTATTTACACTCCTGAAACAGTCTCCCTCCACTCACACTGTTATTACGCTTTCAGGGTGCCAAGAAGGGAAATGGATCTGGCAATTGTCACTGGTTGGAAGCACAAACAATTTTTCCCTTAACCACATCGGCTTTGCAGAGTTACCAAGAATATAAAAGCATGAAAACTTGCTGCAGTCATTAAAGAGATCTGACTCACAAAGCAGGAATCACTCTATTGAGTTATGAGATGTCAGTTCACATCGTTACTAAACTGATTGCCAGAAGCTGGGAAGTTAGAAACTATATTTTTTAAACATTTTTCCCCTAGTTTTCTGCCAATGGCTTGTGCCAGAAGGAAATTGCTCAGGTAGATGATTCTTGAGACCTAGTGTAGCAGAGTTTGTGGGTTTGGAATAGATGCATGGGTTGGCTAACACAATTGGCCACTATCAGATCATCAGATGATAATAATTTATTGTTGTCTGTGGTGCCTGAATTGTTGTCTATGGCAATACCTCAACATCATCCATGCTTTCATACTATCTTCTGAAGAGATGAATAGAAGTTACAGGGGACTGATATTAAAGTTAAAATGAAATGGCAGTAGGAGTCTTAAAAGTACAAGAATATCACCAGGTGCTTGAAAAAAAGTTAAACTTTAACAAATGAAGATAAATGACCCCTTCAAGTGTGGGAAGAGGTAAGAAAATTCCTTTAACAAATTTCCCAGTATAAGAAATCAGACAAAACAATTGGCAGAGAATACTGCTAGAAAGAGGAATCAAGATTCACTTCTCAGGAGATGATGTATAGCCAAGATCACTAAAAGCTCCTTAGCCTGAGCCTGCTTACATGTACTGCTAACCAAAGCCAAGTCTGGGAAATCACAAACATATGACAATTTTCCTTCCTGCTGCTAGAAACTCTGCCTAATCTCCCAGCAAGCAGTCCCATTTGGCTCATACTCAAAGCCTGAAAGCAATCCCAGTTTCCTATAGCTTAATATAATTTGTATGCCAATTCAGTGAGCAGAGGCATTACAAGAACCTCCTGGCATGCTGACACCTCACCAGTGTCCATGTATTTCATACAGACCAAGCAGGAAGGAGCAGAGCATGGACTGTTTCTGTGCTTTTCACCAGGCTGGCCAGCCCATCCACTCCTCACAGGGTTGAAAGTCAATGTTCATATTATATCTTGGTTTTTATTTTGTGTGACTACACAGATCTGAGTGCCAAGCAGCACACACGAATCCTTTACTTTGCAAAGCAGCAAGGAGCCCCACGAATTTCAGCCAACACTAGATCAAGCCACATGAGGTGAAAGCATGGGTAATAAGCCATTAGATTTACTTCATTCTCTCCTATAGTTACTTTATGCCTTTTTAAACTTGCCGTAATTAAATTCATTCTCTAAACTTACCTTAATTAAATTCATTCTGGAACATAAAAACTGCTCACTTTCCACTGATCTGGAAAAGGCTCTTTTTAGGCCAGCAAGACTTTCACCTTGAGGCATTTACTAGAGCTAGAATAGGAATCAGTGCTTACAGCTTACAGAGACTGTTTTATTATCATGCTAGTGCCTTCGCACACTGAGAGTCACACCACACTTCTACTGTACCAATGTTTGTATTTAAAAAAAAAAAAAGGCTAGTAGATAATGGCCTCAGAGTATTATCTGACAAATCAGTGTCCTATTTAAAACACAAAACCAACAGATGCTGCTTTCCATATATATATAAACAATTGCAAGGTACTGAGGGGTGCTGCTCTTAACAGTACAGCCAGGCAATCTGTGAAAATGAGTGGAACAATTTATCATCAACATGTCCACCTTAACCAATGGTTTACGTTTAGATGCAAATGCTCTTTGCAGAAAGTAAATTTCCCAATGAAATCCCATCAGGAGCCACTATCAGTGGTACAATCAATCATTTCTTGCAGCACTTATGAGACTGGTTGTAAGGTACGTATGTGACAGGTAGAGCAACCAGGGTGAACAGCTGCAGGTTTTGAAGGGATCTTGTGAAGAGAGAGCAAAGAACTGGGAATCAGGAGACTTGGACTATCTTCTAGGGAATGTAGTAAAATTACTGTGTAACAAGGCAAGCCATTAGTCAGAATTAAGCCAGTCGGGCTGAAATAAGAAGCATTTAATGTCTTGAATTCACTGAACCTGAATTCATGTAAGAGCTCCATGAAACTGTTGTAGAAATTAATTTAATAATTAATAATACAAGGAATCATGAAAAAATCAGGCAGGAGAGGTTAATGGCATTTGAAATATAGGAGAGATTGTTTTTCTAATTCTAACCCGTGTTTGTACTTTCCTCTTTATCATGTCGACGTTTGCAAGCAATAAAAGGGCATTATGTGCTGGTCATTGCATCTGCTTTTGAGATAAATCTGTGTTAACATTCCAAAGGGTCAAGGAACTCTTCCAGGGCAAACAAATTCTGGAGCACTGATGCCAGATGGTGTGTATATAAAGTGGAAAATGGGAAATGCAATTTACTGTGTTCCTGTTCCAGGGAGAAGTATCACAAGAAGGAAGGCAAAAGAGGTGAGAAATTACTGAGAAATTGAAGAGATAGTTTTCTTCTTCTGTATGAGTTGTTCTTTATAGCTGAAAAGTCTAGGTACATAGAAGAACTGCTTATTAAGTGCTTATTAAAACAAAATTATTCCAAAACGTTAACAGGAATATTTAACTAAAGAAAGAAGAGTTAAATTAATAACATGTACAAAGAATAATGCATTGATTTATATAACAAGTTCAAGATTTATCTTTATAGGTGACTAATGTATAGCCTGTGTTTTGAGAAATTTTAGTCATAAAGAGAAAATGTTATCTTGCATTTTTGACCAAACTCTGCAAGAGAGGCAGAAAATAAAGATCAGATTCTTACATATAAATTAGCATAGATTCAACAAAGACAAGGATTCAATGTAATTTATTGAGCTCAGGTGGTGAACACTACTATCTTAATTGCAGCTGTATTTAATGTGTAATTTCCAAGTGTGCAAAAAAACTCTTCAGGTTTTAGAACTAACCAATATTTTCTTCAAATCTAGTGAAATATACAAATGTCTCTTGAAAGGATTAAAAAATAATTCAGGTCAATGGAAGAAATGTAAAATAACTTTCTTAAATACTGAAAATTATAACAGGTTTTCGTACATAGCCTGAATTATTGATGATTTTATCATTTGCCACCAAACCTCAGAAAAGTGTAACAGAAAGGTAAGTGTTCAGTTATAAACAAATAGGAAGGGAGAATGTGTCTTAGTATTTATGTGTGCATCTTTGCTGAACATATTTTATTTGATATATATGTAGTATTTTAAATTGAGTCCTTCTTTTTAATGTAATGGGTTTTCCTAGAAATAAAGGATGTAAACAAAGACTTCTTTCCATACAGGAAAAAGAGCTGAAGAACAATGCTGAGGTTTTCTATCACCCTCCTTGCTGTCATAACGTCATCCACCTGCCAAAAATATGGATGTCTGGAAGGGGACACCCAAAAACTGGAGCCAAGTCCTGAGCCAAATATGCAAGAGTGCACTCTCTACTCTAAATGTAAGAGTGGTTTGTTTTTTTTCCAAATATGGTCAAGAAATACAGCATTGTACACACTAATTGTTCTGGCATTTACCCTAATTTCTCAAATATATATAAGAGGCAGAGTACATTGTATTTGAAAAACCTCCTTCATTGGCATTTTGCTGCATGAAAACCAAGAGTAAGATTCTGAGTCTCAACAAAGTGAGCTGTAAAACTCTCATTGACTTAATTTATTTTCTTTTCAAAATTCTGATGCAGTTTGCCTGTCTTGCAGTTCCATCTGCTTGAAAATGTTTACAGCAAACATTATTTTGGTTTATTGTAATTAAGTATAAAAATTAGTTGTAGCAGACACCAAATAGGAAAATTTCAAATCAAAATTCTACTGCAAGCAAAGTACAGTACTTATTGCAATTCTTCAACTCTTTTTTTTTTTTTTTTATGTTTGGTAGTTTTCAAAGTTAGTATCCCTCGGGATGTGGCATCTGGCAGAACACTGGTAAATTCTTGGGACTCTCTGGGCACAACTTCACAAAACATTGTTTATGCCTGTCCACCTCACCCAGCATTTACACTGCCACTTTCACTTCCAAAACTGTTAGAGCTTGAGTACATCGTCTAGTTACTACTAAGAGACTTTATCATCTTATGGTTCAAACCAGATTCATCTGAATTTTGTGTTTTCCAAATACAGTGTTAGAAAGGAACACTTATTGCAAGATCTTTGTTTTATTCCCAACAGCTTCCTGTTGCTATGCAGACTTCACAGAGCAATTGGCTCATTCCCCGGTAATTAAAGTAAGCAACAGCTACTGGAACAGATGTGGGCAGCTCAGTAAATCGTAAGTCAGCTTTGATGTTTTCTGTGTCCTGGTTCCACAGATCTGGGCTGGAGCAATCACCAGCTACTGATGGACATTAGGTTACCCCAGAGATTATGTCACCCAGCCTAGTTCCCATCACCTTTTCTCTATACCTGACCAACTTCTGACTCTTCTCCTCTCACACAAACCCACAAATCTCCTAAGTCTACACTAGTTCCGCCTTTTCAAGATAGGGTTATGTTTTTTCAAATCTGCTTTCAGTATAGAACCAGATCTAACAATGCAAGCCAGTCACAAACCCAGTAGGTGACAACTACCCTGCACCTCTGTAGCTCTCCAACCATCACCCCCACCAGTGAGAGTGATCTGTAATGAATAGAGACCAGGCTTCTTCCTTTGTTTAGAAGGCACATCAACTAAATCTCACCAAAATCTCACATCAATTAAATCCCACCAAAAAAAGCACAGGAGTCCAGAAATGAAACAGCTGAAAATTTAGAATAAAAATTCTTGTAGTCATGTGGGTTTTGTAACCATGAAAAATGTCTCTTTAATTAAGATTTTTAGTGCCCTGTTAGATGTTAGAGCTGTGAAACATGGCAAGTTATAGAAATAAAGGAATGAAAGTACAAAACAATTAAGCAAAAACAGATGTGAAAAAGTAACAGCTCTTGCCTGCCACTCCCAGGAGAGCAGCACAGTATGTGATTTTAAGTAACTTCAGATGGGCTGTGGGAAAATCTAAAGATTAGTGAAACCACGAGGCTACAGCTCAGACAAAGTTTTATACTATAGTTTTAAACTACGTTTTATTATTGCCTGGAATCATTGTTGCCAGGAAAACTCAAGGCCTCAAAAGTTTACAGAAAGCTTACACAAATAGGGCTGAAATATGCATGGAAACATTTGTGCTGTAGCTGGCTGTGGTAATTGCACAGTCAGAGTCTGTACACAACACCAGAGGAATGAGTTTCAAACTTAGGCATTAACAAGGCCAAAGGATGCTTTTCTGTGTTTTTCTCCTAATCTGTAGTATTGCATCCACATCAAAGCAGGCCTAGAAAACTGAGGCTGCAGCCTTGATGAATAATTTTGTGGCATTTCTCATCCACCACAGCTGTGAAGATTTCACAAAGAAAATCGAGTGCTTTTACCGGTGTTCTCCACATGCTGCTCGCTGGATCCATCCCAATGACACTGCTGCTATTCAGGCTGTTCCATTGTGTCAAAGCTTTTGTGATGACTGGTAGGTTCAGCTTTTTAATCAAAGTATTTTTATTTAGTTTTAATATGCCTGTGGTTCAGTGGTGTTGCACCATCTTTTCTCTTGCTCTGCTTCTGAATTTGTTTGCTGTCTCTGCTTTTCCTTCTGCCCCCAAAATAGTAATGACACAAGCTGTGAATGCAGGATGGGGACACTAAGATGAGTTTAGTGACTCGGGAACAGCACTGCCCTGCTCTGGGGGAGGGTGCAGGATCATGACAGAGGAGCTCCTGCCACGCTGACAGGCACTGGCAGCAGCAAGGGCCTGCCCACCCTTTGAAAAGCCCATGTCTGTGAAGTAGCATTTATGCAATTAGCATTTTCAATCTGAATACTTGATCATTATAGGACACATTTGTTTTGTATGTATCCAATGCACTACAAAACCAGGAAAGACATCAACTCATGGCTTTTCAACTAATTATTGTAACAAATTAGCTTCATTCCTTAATTTTTCACCCTTGACCTTATCCCTTCTATCATCATACTCTGAAATTTCTTCTAAAAGCCTGAATATCAGAGACAATTGCAGCCAACTAATGCTAAAATTATTAATAGCAATGAGCAGCATAATAGCACTGTATTTTGTTTCCCAAAACACAGCATCAGAGGATCACATTATTTTTTGAGCGCAAGGCATGTGGTGGGACAACCCAGCACCAATCTGTCTTGGGGCAGGAGAATTATATCCATGTAGGGTACTGAGATTTTTCCACTGGTGCTTATCCAGTATATATCTCTTCCTCCCTCTCTCTCTCCTGTTTTGACATGTTGTACCTTAAAAACATCACCATGGGACACATAAACTCAATCAGCACCTTATGAATGTTGTGCCCAGTTGCTGGAGGAACTTGTCTGGATGTGTGTGGGAAGCACAAACACCACAGGCTCTGTTCACACTATAGGATTATAAGTGCTAGCTTTCCATGAAAGTAATGGACCGTGAATGTCTGGATCCCTTAGGTCACTCTGGAAATCATGGAAAACCTTTAAGATACTTCTAAAAATGTTATAAAAGAGCTTTTCTTAGAAGTACAGAAAATACAGAACACAGAGCAAGGTAGGGCTATTCTCTGCCCTGCTTCCCTAAGGCTTACACAACTTGAATATTATTGATATGTGGGTACATTTCCATTCACTCCAAGGGCAAAGTCATGTATGCACTGCAGAATTTTGGTAGGATTTGTCTTCAAATATGTCTCCAATGCTTTGTGTCAGTGAAGGGAACAAGAAACATAGCTTGGATTTGTAATGGAAGCGAGTGAGAAAGGTTGATGTATTTTCTTAGCTTTCCTAGAGGTTTCTCTAGCAATGAATTTTACTTCTGTGTCAGGAACATGTGCCTCAGGAACAGATTTGTCATGTGCCGTCTTCCTTGCTAACTTCTGTAGTCTTCTAAACTGAATCCAGATTATTGACCTCCTTGAAGATAAAGAGTGAATTTCCCTCAGAGCTCTGAATCTTAAAGCTCAGAACCAATTACCAAATATTGCATTTGGATATTAAGGCACTGGAGTTGCCAGTGAGCTCTAGAATAGATCTGATGAACAAAATGAAAAAATAGCAATATCTCAAACAAACATGTCCCAAAACAAGAAGCATGAAAAGTCTTTATTAAGCTGTTATATCAAGTGAAATTATAAAGATAAAAGAAAATGTGTGCTGTAAGTTTAGTTTGCATCTATGAACTGGTTTAAGCCAGCTTTAGTGCATATGAGATTTATACCAATATGTAGATCATGGGTCAATATTACATTGCAAAATCCTCAGTGTTCCCTGGGCACTGCCAGAACCTGCAGGTAAACAGCACTTTTAGCTTTTGTTGCTGTAAAGTAGAGTGGGATGATTGAGAGCTGCTGCCCAAGAACACTGACCTTTTTCCAGTATAGCCTCCTGGCAGAGAGAGGATCTGCTCTAAACAAGTCCTGAGCAATGATCTATTGCTCCTTTTGGCGTCACAGATGCCTGGCCTGAATAAAAAATGTACTGATGGCCCATTACCCTGCATGCTGGTCTGTGTGCCTGCCTAATGCCAGTGTCAAACCCATTCCCTCACCCTGCTTAAGGCCTCAGGCTTGTAAAGAACCCGGACAGAATTCCCACTCTTTCTGGTGATTTAAAGTAACATTTTTTCATGTTCTATTCACTGGAGTCCCTTTAGCATGCTGTAGCACTGCTGGTGATGTGACCTACTTTCTCTACATACTGTGACTGTGCCTGCTGCATACTGTATGTCTTTGTGGCCAGAAATGTGCAGAGTATTCTGAATGAGCAGTGACTTAATTTAAAAGAAATTCATCTGAGTAGCTTGGGGCCTTCCTTTTCTTCCTATTGTTTTAGGATTCCTTGTTCTCACTAGTCCTTAAACTATTGCTTTTGAAAGAGCCCAATGTGCAAGTCATTTTCTCATTCACCTGTTAAAGGGCCCTGTGTCCTATACAAGAGAAAGGGATAATTATTAAAAATACAAGGAAAAGGGCTTTAAAATAAAAATATCCTGCTTATTGTACATAGTGAACTAATATGTTCAGGGAGGCTCTTTCAAGTATTTGTGTTTCTCACATTTAGTTAAGGTTTGAAGAAACAACTTACAGATTTCTAGACTGCAGAAATTAGACTTTTCACAAATCATGACTTTCCATAAACTTGACTTCATAATTACCTCCATTGGAACAAAGAAAAACTCCTAACAATGGAATTATGCCTTGTCAACCACTTATAGAACAAACCACAGTCAGGTAATAACCATGATTAGGAAACATTTCATCTGACAAGTCAACAAATAATGGAAAAAAACCCCAACACTTTAATTAATATATTTTATTCATATTCCTGAGGAAACCATATGCATACCATGAATATTAATTTCTCGAATTTTAGCTTCTATTTCCAGCAGAGCCCCTACCTCTGACAGATTCACGGATGAACCCATTGAGAGTTCATGTCTCCTGACCCTGAGCTGTTTGGTTCAGGCCCTGGTCACCTTCCATCTCTTATTGCTCTTTCTCCCTCAAAAAGCCCAGAAAACCAGTGTGAAGATACTGCAGATATGCATCTTGTGACCTTTCTGCATTTGCAAATCTACTGCAATGTCCAGTTCTTGTCGTTCTCGTGACCACATGACAACCCACACATTTCATTGTAAGGCTGCAGCCCTCATCATATGAAAATAGTTCTGAAATATGACCCTGAAGATGAAAAATGACAAACAGAAAATCTATCCAAAGGCACTAATTACAAATACTATGCTAAACATTAACTTTCTGGAAGTTAACACTGTGTCTCATTGTTTTGGCACTCTTAGTTACTGGTATGAATAGTCTACAAACCAATGAGACTAAATTTAAGTAGATGTTAACTGATTTGCAGAAAGTAGTCCTTAAGAGAAGTAAGAGCCAAAAACTACAACATAAAAGAGAAATGGAAGGGAGAAAATGATGTAGTACAATGGTAAGTCATGAGATCTCTCATCACGTCGACAAGCCAGAACTAAACTCATTCCAGGCCATTTATAGGTTTTTTTCCTACATTACCACTTAAAAATTAAAAATAACTTAAAATTTAAGATTTTAAACCTATACCCTACAGGACTCTTATCTTTCCTTTTCTTTTTAACTTCTTTGAAAATGTCATTCTGAGGCTGACAGCCTATTAGTTTATATTATTTTGGAGTTTGTGGAATTTCCTTATTTCAGTGCACATTCCTCATAGCAACTCCCCTGCCTGGGAAACATCATTCTTCTTTCCCCATATTAATTCATAAATACAAACTTTCCCCACATCTCCTTCAAGTGCCAGTTCACCCTTAGTACACCTATGCTCTGTTATGATACTGAACAGCAGCATTCATGAAACTCCCTCCCTCCCTCCCAGGATTTCCTCCACTCAGTAACATCAGATAACCAAGCAGAAAACACCCACAACATGAGCCCTTTGCTAAGTCTGTCCGTATAAAAGGTAGTGAGTGAAATGTTTACTTTTCATGGGAATTTAGGTTTTCCTGGGCAGCTCAGAGTTTATGAATATGTCAAGCTAAGATAATGTGCACATTGCTTGAAGATCTGTTGCTAAGCTGCACTGTAATCACACCACATTACTAACAGAGCCCCTGGACACCTCCTTGAGTTGAATCTGAGTCCAATGAAAAATGTGAGAGAAGTAACTTTATCTTCCACACTAATCTCCATGAAGGTATGAAGCCTGCAAGGATGATTCCATATGTGTTCGTAACTGGCTGACAGACTGGGAGTGGGATGAAAATGGAGAAAACCACTGTAAGGATAAATGCATTCCATACCGTGAGGTAAGAAAACCTGATCAACTGAAGCAGAAAATATGGCATTAGGAGTTCTTCTGGGTTTTTTCCCTGAGTATATAGGGGTAAAATGCCATTGGTGAATTATTTTTACTTCAGCAGTTTCAAGTCATTCCTACATCAGACTTTTTAAGTATACAAATTTTCAAACATTCATTTTTATGTACACTCTCACTCTCACTCTAGGTAGATATACATTTAATTAATCACTATTCATTCCACTTGTGAAAGAAAAGTCCAAGAAACCCTGATATTTTAACCAGTGGGATTTAGAAAGTAAAAGATAAATGAACTTTGTTCATACAGAGACACTAAGGTATATTTCATAAGGTTCCTTACACAATATGGGGCTCTACACACTCTGTATTTTTAAATTGGAATTTAAATTCCCAAACCACTGAGGAATTTTTACAGTTTTCTTGCTTATCAGGTATCTTTGCCCTTTTCTCTATTTTACCTTGTCCTTCTCCATCCCATCTTTCTGAGAATGTTTAATGGTTAGGATAACTAATTTTATGAGTAAAACTGCATAAAATGAGAACTGACAAGACTTACAGCAGCAAGGTTGCATGGAAACCTGATCTACAGACCTTTCCAGAGTCAGGTAGTATTTTTCTAGTGACTCAAGTAAGTTTAGCATCAGAGCAATATAATACAGTTCAAAAGTGTATTTGAATATTTTTAACAGTTGAACTTCACTGAATCCCTGAAAAAATGCCCAGATTGAAGAAATAAACAAAATTTAAGTGCAGTGCTTAGGGACTGCTAGTAAGGCTTGCAGATTCATTATTTTGAATTCAGTTCAAGTACATATACTTCCAGAAGTCAGTTCAGCAACTGATATAAGTGGAAGACACAGTCCAGTTAGTGCTGGATTGCTGTCTGCCTTGCAAAAGTGACACTAATCAGCAGACTCAGGAAGATGGCCAAAAATAAATGGGCTGTGGAAACTTACAGCTTAATTTCCCAGATGTGCTAAATCATCAGTAGTTCCAGATGAAATGAAAAACAAAATCATAATCTCCGTAAATAATCTCCAGTCTCTGTTCAAAGTGCCCCTGCTTCAGAGATAGGAGTTTTTAACCTTGAGTTCCCTTGCACTTGTTTCGTAAAGAAAATATACCATCTGCAGGGAAAAACATGCAGCAAATTCAGAGGTCTTATCACTTGAAGCCAGGCACAGCTATTCCTTAACTACATGGAACCACACCCTAAACTAGCCGTGTTTTTCGCCAAAAATAGGCTTGCATGGTAAGTAAGCATAAAGATGAAATTTTTGCAGAGAAATTAAAAACCACACATTTCCCATATGAAAATTACATAATATACAAACACTAGACTGCCTTGGTTTGGACTCAACTCATGGAAGGGTTCTCACACATCAGGACAGTTACTCTTTTCACACAGAGGAGCAATCAGCAGCTCTACATGTGACATATGCAAGTGGTTCTAAGGCCCATTTGGGACAACTGCTGAATAAAGAACAAATGCTGAATATTAAGGATGCACAACTGAACGTGGCCAGTTTTAGCCTTGTCATTATTCTCCCTGCTGGGTGCTCAGACTGTTAATGCACAGACTTAGACATTTTCCAAGAACCTAGAGTCAGAATCATTTGCAGTCGTTTAGGACATGTTGGGGAAACAGACTGTATGCTCCATGTGTTTGCTGCAGCATTCCAATTATGCTCTGATCTTCAGGCAGAATTAGGAGGAAAGTCAAAATTAAATTACCAATTTCACAAATAGAAAAGCACAAACACATTACAGAACCTGTGGGACACAAGTATAGAGTGTATACATGTCTCTTGCACAAAGACCTAAACAAACCCCTGTGACAGGCTTCAATTCTTTCTGGAATGATTAGCTAAAAGCAGGTAGAAATTCAGAACTGCACAGGAGCTGGAAGAAAATATCTAATGCTACTTAGAATCACAGGAGTAGTGAGAAAGAAAGAGCTAAGCTCTGCCTGCCCTGTGTTCTGACCCCACTCCCAGTGCATCATCTAACCTCCATACTCCTTCTCCAGCACCTGCAGCATTCATCCTGCAAGCCTTGGCAAGAGATGGCATGAGCTGAAAAGCTGTTTTACAGACTACAGAGTCTTTGGGGCTATTTGAAATGGACTTAGTATTATTCATAAAGGATAGTTTTTTAAGGCAAAAGTCAACATAGTTTTGCACATGGGGACACAGGGAAGAACTTGTAAAAATACTTGGAGCAGAAGACAGGCTACATATACTAAATTTTACTTCTGTATAAATTTTACTTCTGGCCTTAAATCTGTAAAATTTTTTATTTATTTATTTATTTATTTATTTATTTATTTATTTATTTATTTTTCACACAGAACAGTTTCCATGCAGAATTATCCCAACACAAAGACAGGCACTGCTCTGAGATTCAGTGTCAGATCTTTGTATGAGCTGGTAATGGTTGTAAACCAGCAGAGCATCCAGGAACTACAGCAGTAAGATAAACACTGTAGGAATCAGCATCACAGGCAAGGACTACTTCTACTATTACAGATAAAAACAAAGCTTCTATCAGAGAGATGCGGGTGATGTGGTCAAAGTGAATCAGTCAGCAACAGAGCCCAGTGGTGCTGCTGCCTGGCCCACAGTTTTCACACTCCTTAATTTCCAAGGCTTCTGCTTCTGCCACCACTCCCATCCTCAATCTCATTCTTAGCTTTTCTTCTGGAAATACCTTAAGTTTCCTTTTCAGAAACAGAAAAGATTGAACTTCAACCACAAACACATGGGAGAAATGCAGGCAAGATAAAGTGTACATACTGCTTTTGTGTCTGGACATGATAACTCTTAAGCTAATATTCTTTAGACAAACTTGTGCTGGGCAGGCAGAAGGTTGTCACAATGTGAGCTCAGCAAACAAGCAGTTCCTTTGTTGTGTGGTTGACAGGTCTTATGACACAGGACTTGCAAAATACCAAGAAGAAAACAGCTTCACTTGATAAGGGTACAAGAAGCTGCAATTCACAGTTTCTTGAGCCAGAAAGGCCATTGCCCCACTGAAAAAGCACTTTGGAAGCTTGACAAAAACTTACTTTCTTCAAGCAGTTGCTAAATTTTGTCTCTTCTCTTTGCCTGTGAGGTCCTGCCCGGCCATGAAGTACATTGCAGCAGGCACAATGAGAGCCCTCAGAGCTGTGACTCCACTGGGCTGTCTCTGGCCTGAAAATAAAAAGATTCCCGTATTCAAAGCACTGTCTGGCACTTTCAGCACTACTCAGATTTCAAGGCATGTCAGAGTGTCCTGACATGCTACAAGTTGTAAAGGCTCTCACACACAGCTTTAACTGTCAGCCCCAGAGAGCTGCTGGGCTGTCAGCCCCAGGGTGGAAACAAAGGGCAGCTGTTGATCCCTGCATTTTGTGTAACCACTGGCTCTCAAAACAGGCAAATTATTTTTGCCAGTTGTGGGACTGGGTAACATTTTCAGACATCTCAGAAGAGTCGAAGCATAGCACACAACAAGACCATAAATCACTCCAGACAATGTTTTTATTACCTGGTACCAATTTTTAAAAAGTGATAAATGTTTATCAATTCGATACAAACTTATGTTAATTCAATTCTATTTAAATGTAAATTTCTTATTTGACACACAGGTGTACGCAAATGGGACTGACATGTGCCAGAGTATGTGGGGGGAGTCATTTAAGGTGAGCGAATCCTCCTGCCTCTGCTTGCAAATGAACAAGAAGGACTCGATTGCAATCAAGTATCTCCTCTCCAAAAGCTCAGAGGAAAGCTCGAGCAGCAGCAGCAGCAGCAGTGAGGAGCATGCCTGCCAAAATAAACTCCTGAAGTTTGAGAAACTAAAGCAAAAGGAAGGTGAACAGACAAGATAAATGCTAGTGGATGTATGTCAGGACAAGAGAAATCGTCGTGGAGGCTGGGCTTGGGGGCATCATGCCAGCCTGCTTTATCCCTTCCTTTCTAGAACATAATAAATCAATGGCTGGTTCTATTAATCTTTCTCTGATGTTTTTGCATCTGCATCACAAAGCTCCAGACAGGCTAGCACAGGTGTAATCTTGTGACTTGAACTGAACAGCTACAAGCCTGAAGGAAACATCTCGGGGTTGGCTTTCAAAGAGAAGAGGCATAGGCATCCCCTGTTGACTTAAGGTGGAACAGTGAGAGCTGGAGACTTCTGGAAGGTCATGCTTGCCAGTAATGCACCAAATCTTCAGCCCAAACACTTCATTAGCACAGGGACACAGCACTCCTGTCACGAGTTCCTCTGTGCCTGGTGCTGCTCAGATAAAGAAGAAATCTTCAGGCAGAAATAGGTCAGGCAGCCTGGCTGCTAACCACTGAAAATGTATTTATTTTGAATCTTAAAAACAGGGCTTTATGGTATACTACATAAATCCCTGGATCCAAATACTGTCAGTACACAGCATGCACAGTCTGTTGCACAAGGCTTTTACCTTAAGCAAAACCTGTAGAGAAGTCTCTCACAATATCAGTTTAAAGCATAGTTTTGAGTGAAATTATTCCCACTGAATTATTCCAAACATAATAATCTTTGAGAAACCAAAGTGTCAGGGACAGCCCCAGTCAGGTTTCTCCCATCAGTAATTCTGTTTCCCAGCATCACTAGTACAGTCAAACTAAAAACAAAATCTGCACCAGTCCCATAGGAATTTGTCAGATAAAGATGAATGAAATCCTTCTTTCAGTTATGCGACCATACTTCCTCTGCCATCACTGCAGTGGACAGGTCTGTGCCATTCTGTACAGCCTTTTGAAATGCCATCACCACAGAAACCATGAGAAGGGTTGAATTTGGGGGTCACATTATCAAATTGTGAAAATCAGCATTATCTTGGTGCTTCCAAAGGATCTGGTAGCCTTCAGCATTTAAGGATCTGTTACACAGTTAAAACAATGACTTGGCACATCCTGTTTAACTGGGAGAATCTTAAAAATCTAACACACTTTCTTCACTGAGCTGTTTATTTATTGGAATGGTTTCACACAGCTGCAACAGTAATGCTAAACCCATTAGGTCATGCTCTGCTTCCAACCAGCTTCTCAGTACACTTAACAATGGACTAATTCCTACCAGCACTGAATTGTTTTCAGAATGATACTTTGCCACATCTGTATTTTGTGCTAACTCAATTTGTCAGTTCTACTGTTAGAAAAGAAAGAATAAGAATTTAGTCTTCTGTAAAGCTCCGACAGTCCTTTTCTTCCCCTATTTCACTAACTCTGTTCTTTCCTGTCCTTTATTGCACCTGAATCAGAGCAGAAATTTTCCTGCATTCTATTTTTCTATGCTCAAAATTTGAGAATTAATTATCCCCTCTCACTGCCATAACACCAACTTTTTCTGTATCACTATGGACAAACATTTTCTTCCTGTTTTCTGTTAATTATAGCACAATTGTTTCTGCCTGTGTCTCTGCTCTTTTTCTTCCCGTTCCACTTTATTCTCTTTGCTCTGACTAAATTACTCTTGAAACCACTCTCAACAAACAACTCCTCCATGCTTAGTTTCAGGATGACCCAAAAGACTGGTTATTGCATGCTTTTGAAGAACATTGGGTCCTACAGCAAGGAAAAGGACCAAAAAAGACCATTTTGCTCCTATTCATAACATTCCCACTGACTCACGATGCATCCTAGGCAAATCATTTAACTCTTTCATGACTCAAATAATTTTGCAGAGCTACCATATTTCCTCTAGATCATCTCTTTTCTAGGACAGAAATTCAAGAACTTCTCAGTTGTCCCTATGGGACAGTTTTACGCTCTACAGCTCCCTGGTCCCAGAGGTATGAACAGTGATCTTAGCTCTCAGGCTCATTGCTTTGCACTTGAGTTACAAAAACTTCACATCAATATGCCAATCTTCTTAAGCCATTATTTTCTCTGTCTAGTTACACAGTAATTTACACCCTAAACAACCTTTGTGATACTCAGAAATGCTATCAATGGATATTTTGCATTTACAGAAAGACTAGGATAACTCAGGTAAAGCAAAAGGAAAAATAACACAAATGGCCAGAAAAACAGATCACAGCAATACACCATGAAGGTAACCAGGGAAAAGAAGGATCCAAGTTACTGGTGGCTGCAGACATCCCCAGCTAATGCTGCCTGATTAGGTAGGTGCCTCTATGCATCACAGCCCAAAAGCACCACTGAAATGCCTCTGTATTTAGTGATACTAGACTTGACTAAGATCTTTATTAAAATATCACAATGGTAGTCAAATGCTTTGGGAAATAGGTTGGGAAAATGTTCCTACACCAGTCTGAGAAACAGATTTAAAACCCTTATCATTAAATTAAACGGGACTTATCAACAAGACAGTGTCGATAAAAATTAAAATTATTGCCAATTATTGACTTGTTTACAACCTGGCTAAGAATCAACTTCTGTACTGGGCTACTTGGGCCTGGTGTCATGTTAACCAGCTAAGCTGGGTCATCCTGATTGCTTTGTTTATTTAATTTTTTTTTTCCTTAAACACTGGCAGAATACTGTGAGTCTTCTGAAATTTCACTGGCATGCCAAGATTTCTCACAAATGAGACCTCTCATGACAGAGCTGTTGGAGTTCTTTAGTATATATTATCTTAGCCTAGTGCTTTAAAATTATGATTACTTATGATGATAATGAACCTTATCCTTAATTAATTGCAGGATTGAAAAGGATTCCATCATACTTCTGTAGTACAAATGCTTCATCCAGCGTACATTTCAATACCAAGTACTATTAACAAAACTTGCCCACTGTTCCTTGTGCCATTGCAAGGCTTTCTTCCTCAGGCCACAGTTTCCTCTGGTACTTTTACAGTCCTCATTCTATTTTTATAGTTCATAAATCTCCACGGATATCGATTGCCATAGAGTCTTCCTTTTTAAAAAGTAATAAACCTCAGCAATTATGACATTTTCAACTTCTGTTGCATTTTTCTTGTGCAAGTTTCACGCAAAACATTTTATAAATATTCATTAATCTTCAAAATATACCTGAGAGGAAAATAAGTAGTGAGAAGCAAACTGTGTCAGTGGGAGAGAGTCAAAAAGAGACTTATCTGATCATTGCAAGTATTGCAGAACTAAGACTAGCACAGAGGAGTTCTTTTGCAGTCTTTTTTCACATTGCAAATGGAGCTGCACTTCATAAGATAAACCTCAGAAAAAGTTATGATGTTAAATTATGACACAGAAGTTATTATGCAAAAATTATAGAATCACAGAATTGTTCAGGTTTGAAAAGACCTTTAAGATCATTGAGTCTGAAGGTCCAGGCTTTTATGAAATAAAATAGTGCAAAAAGCCTGAGCATCCAAAATAAATTATTAAACTATGCATTTGCCTGGACCTTGAAGGATAATGAAATCATGCAAAAAATAATTATTGCACTATATAAGACAAATAATGTCAAACAGGCTAATTTGCCTTGCTGAGAGACAACCAGCCCAAAGAGAAAGAGAAAGCTATAGAATAGATCTGGCTTTTTAAGATTTTGGTATAATATTCTGATAAGCAATTGGAGGAAACCAAAGCGCAAATGAAATTACTGTAATACTTGCTTAAAAATATATTAAAAGGTTACTGTGAGTATGTTGTTAAACTCAGATAGGTCTTCTATTAGTAATCCCTAAGGATCTGTTCTGATCCAGTTAACCCTTATGTTTTCCTAAACAATGAAGTCAAGATTTTGCAAGCACTTTGAAGGATGAGATTAGAATAAAAATGATCTTTCTATCAAAAGAACTAGAGCAAGCCTCCAAAGGTGAAATTCAAAAAAATGAGATGAAAAATCCTTGCACTGAGGAAACATAAATCATTGGGAAAAATTATCCAGGAAAATACATGGCAGAGCAACAGCAGAGCAGCCAAGGAGTTGGGAGGCGTAGTAGCAACCTATGCCATTTACAGCTGAAATGTTACACTATGGAAGAAGGTTTAATCTTTCAAGGCTTCAGTGTATATGGAGCCCTGGAAGTCCTGAGTCACCAAGCCAGCAAGCAGATGCAGGACCTACAGACATCCTACTAACAGTTACTCAGAGCTGGTGACGTATCTCACATTCCATGGAGGCGCTGCTTCTGGAATGACCCCACTACATCACACAGGCTGTGGAATGTGGTGGGTATCAGGCAGAGTTTAACTCTATCCATCTTCCCAATGAAATTGGCTCATGAGCTCTGTCAACACCAGTGCAATATGTTCTAGGAGAGCAAACATGCTCTTTGTATTTAATGACTATATAATTTAAAAGGAATTAAATTAGCTGACTTTATGCACATTTTCTGGTTATTTGTCTCCCTTTTTTTCTGTTCCAAAGGTTTGCATAACTTGGAGTTATTTAAAAAAATGCCACATGCTTTAGACAGCTGATGTCTATTGTGTTTGTTCTACTTTATTATCCAAGGAAACACTGAGATTTAGGCAAGAAGAGTTAAGTAAAGAGTCCAAAAAGCATTAGGGTTTGGATTACAATTTGAAACATTGCCAAACTTCACTAACAGCAAGACTGAATTCCCCCATGCCTGAAGACTGATAATTCTCGAGCAAAACTCATTTTTCCTTTTGGCAAAAAAAAAAAAAAAAAAAAAAAAAGAAGCACTTTTGATACAGTCACCTAAGAGAGCAGATCTAATTCAGTGTGAAGCTGCAGGTCAGCTCCAGACTACAGTGAAAAAAGACCCAAGCTATGAAATCAATCATCTGCTTCAAATAAGTGTGAGGACACAGTTAGGATCAGACCTCAACAATCTGGCTGCTTTCAACATCTCCAAGATAAAGTTGCGGCAATTCCCTGCTACTGAGATTTATCTTCACAGAGAAATGAGGGAGGAAAGTCTCTCTCCTAAAAGCATACCTCTCCTGCCTATGTTTTGATGACCAACTGCTATCCAAGTCCTAGTATTCTTCTGGCCTTCTTCCTTGGAAATGCAGTGAGGTCTCTGTGGAGTTTGCCTTGGTTCCCCTCTCAGACAGCTGTGACTAATTCAGTGTTCAAGCTCTTGAGTTAATTCTCTCATTAGATCACTTTCCTTCTTCATGGAATGATTATTCCCATGGGAGAAATGAGAAGGATTGAAACAATATTGTGCTAGTATCTGACACACTGCATCCAGGATGTTTATTTTAAATCAAATTGCCTGGAATTGATCCAGATCTATGGCTTAAACACAAGAATCTTCTAAGTGGTGGGGAACTGTTGCCATGCATGTTGCACAATATTCCCTGCTTCACTGGAATTCCTCCAAACTTCCTGCTAGGTAAGTGTACCTAGAACACAAACCTTTCCATACAAGTAGGTCAGGTGACACAATCCTTTCATTGATAGAGCATACTTTAGGACTGAAAAAGGGTTTTTTCCTTGTTTTATTATTTTTTATCACACACCAATCCCCCAATTCTATTGTTAAGGTGAAGGTAAAGCCTGGAGCACAGAGTAGGGGAATATTGCCAGAGATCCTGAAATCACAATATCTGTGCATTACTCATTGGGAATGTCACATTCCCTCTTAAGGCTCCTGTGGCTCAGAGGTGTTTCCCACTTTGCTGCCTGGTTCCCCAGGGCATGGCTGGTCACTGGAGGGGGCAACACCTCCCTCAACTGCATGCCAGCACAGCCTGCGCTGCAGCACCTTTCGTGGGATGTAAATACTTGGGAGAGTTTCTCAATCCTCACTTCAAGAGTGCTAAACCTCTCTGGACTGACAATTCCTCAAGCCATGTTACACTGAAAATAGTAAATACTTACTTATGAATTTCAACAGAGAAAAAATATTCATAAAGACTTCTAAAAAGGAGAGGAGAGGAGAGGAGAGGAGAGGAGAGGAGAGGAGAGGAGAGGAGAGGAGAGGAGAGGAGAGGAGAG
>VZUI01003353.1:0-20846 GCA_013401135.1 Cettia cetti
ACCTTTTTTTTTTTTTTTTTTTTTTTTTTTTTTTCCCTCTGGATGGTGCCTTAACTTGTCAGCCAGCAGCGGTGTTGGTCGTCCCTGTGTTTGCCCGGAGCCCCCCGGAGCTGTGCCCATCCCTGGGTACGGGGTGTTTGCTGCGGCCGGGGGCAGAGGAGGAGCCTGTTATTTTCAAGTCCCACTGTTGCTTTCAGGTTCCGATCGATGCTCTTTTGAACGTCTGGGGGAGGAGAGCAGAAGGTGACCTGCTGGTTTTCCCCTTGCACTAATGTGTTTAAAAGGTGGCACCAGCAGTGGGGGCGTGGGGGAACTCGGCTGAGCTGTGCCTTCAGCGCGCTTGAAACGCAGACAAGTATCCTGAGCTTGATGCACTTTCCAAGCTGTACAAACAATGTTTGAAAAGTCTGAGGTACCCAGCAGGGCAAGTCAAAACGTCCTTGAGCAACTTTGTATTTAGACAGTGTTTTCTCTTCGCCTTTGATCAGGAGGGAACAGATGTGCCTCCTCTCGTGTGTGTGTTTGTGCACACCCCCTGATGTAGGCGCATTCCCTGTCCTTGTGCAGGGCTGCAGTATTTAGGGTATGCTGTTATTCCTCTTTGTTCTTTCTTATTACTGTTGTTCTGGTGCTTTTTTTGTTGGTGTTGTTTTTCCTGCGAGTCTAAGTTGGAATTTAAAGAGGTCAGACTAAACAAGGTTTTAACTTACTTTTGCTCATTTCCTTATCTCTCTTTAACTTGGTAGAGTGGAAAAAGAATATATATAGTAATGCTCCCTTTAAAAAATCCCAACAAATTATGCATATATATAATCGATTCTTTGACTAGTTTTTTGGGGGGCAGGTTTTGAGCATTGGGTCTAAGTGGGCTGCTCAGTGAAATTTGTACATTCATAAAATAGCTGATTGAAAAGCAATATTTCAGATAAATACAAGCCAGCGATCTATCAGCAGTTGTAATAAAAGCTGGGCTTCAGGCTGTGATTTTATTTTGAAATAATAAGAATTGCTTTATTCTTTTTACTTGAGTTACCATGGTAATTCTGTCGTGTAGCAGTGTTATATTGATTTAGAAAGTGGACAGTAATATTTCTTTTGTGTTATTCTGTTTCTAGGGGTTGATTTCTAATTTCCACTTGGAGATTACTTTTATAAATTTCTTAAGTCCTTCCACTTTTTTCTCTAGCAGTGTAATTTTCCTCTCACACATTGCTATTTTCTGAGCTTATTGGTTTGCTCTTATTTTAAATTAAACTTGCTGGTTTCAAATATTGAAATGACATCTTTGTCTGTGTCTGTACTTTGGTTTAGCAAAATATTACAGTCTGCTGTTTTATGCTTAATAATTCAAGGGAAGCTTTATGTCTGCCATCAGTGGTTGTTGGTAACTCATGACTAAACCAACACAGAGCTCAAACCTCTGACATTTTAATACCGTGTAATGGTGCTTACACCCTGCACACTGTTTGGGTTTTTCTTTAATCTGCCTTGTGTGTGTGCTAAAAAGAATGCCAATTAAATTCTGAAGAGATCAGGAGGAGCTTTTAGGTGGGGCTGGGTCTTGGCCACTTTAGGTCTCTGTCATGCTTGAGAGAACCACTGGTTTTATTTATGGCACAGGTACCATTCCTGGCCACCCACATTTCTCTTGCAATTAAGAAGCTTCAAGTTTTCAAAGAAGCAAAATTTTGACTTGCAGAAGTGCTTGTACACAGTTGTGACTAGCAAAAAGTAGCAAACTCCTTTAGCTCTGGAAAGATTGTTATGTAAGATTTTCCCAAGAATTCTGATTCTGTGCTACCTTAGCTAGGGAGCACTGCTCTTAGATTGCTGCTCTTTAAGAAATGACAGTCTAAACAGGATGTGGATGTTAATTGTGGCATCTCTTTCTTTTTTTGTGAATGAGAAATAATGCCTCTATTCTGAACCTGGGAGAAGAGGGGAAGTGAGCCTCAAGCATCACTGTCTTCAGGAGCAGTGTTTTAGATCCTGACACCACAGCAATGGATTCTGCTTTCCAACAGGAATCATTCAGATGACTTTTTAGTACAGAGGGTGGGGTACCCACTTTGTGAGCACTAAGGACAGATTTCCTGAGGTATAAAACCACCACTGATAGGCTTTGTGGTGTGAGTAACTGGTGGGAGGCGGGCTGAAGCCTTGTGCTCTTGCCCCTTGGTTTCATTCCTGTATGAAGCTCACAACAGTAAGAAAATGAGCCCAGGAACTCCAGCTGATCTCTTTGGGGATCACTGGAACATCTACAAGCAGGATTTACAGCTGGAAAGGGCAGAAGAGGAGGAAAAGGGTGGCTTTTCCAAAAGGTGTCCAAAAGGACAGATGGTGCTGCACCTCAAAAGGACTGAGGTGTGAAGTAGCTGGTAAGAGGCAAATGCAATCCTGGAATGAATTGAACAAGAAACTGCTAATAATGATTCCTGTTCATAATGCTGCAGAGAGGCACTGGTGGACCTTGTCTGCTAAGGATAACTTGCAGATCCCTCAAGCTAAGGGACCATAAATCCATGTGGAAGTAGGGGCAGAGAGGATGCTCATGAAGAGCAATCCGCGCTTCAGCTCATCTGCCTTTGCAAAATGAAGGCTGACTGGTCTGGATAAGCACTCTGGGAGAGGAAATACCAGGGACAAAGGAAAAGTGGGCTTTTTACCCCAAAACATTCTAATGAGTAGTTGGAAATGGCTAAGAATGTTTCTAGGCTAGCAATTTAAAAGTTTCTGAGCTTTTGGTCTCCAGATCTGCTTTCCTCAGAGGGTAGTGGAGGCACGAAGCTGACTTGCTAGGGTTAGAGAAAAGGATGGTGCAATAGCCTCTGGCTGCAGGAGCTGGGCCTCACTAGTCCTTCTCATCAGTCCGTGTTGAGGCATTTATGTCACAGCCTGTGAAGCTCTGTCAGTGTTTCCATAAACCCCCTGTATTTTCATGAACATTCATTTATGGCAAAAGTCTGCTCGTAAGATCCTGCCTGAGGTTACCTTTTTCTTCCCTATTAAAATTTTATAAACCTGTCACTTGGCTGGGAATTTTAGTTTTCTGTGAAAGTAAAATAGAAGGGGGGCCCTGATGGGGAAGCATAGAGGTTACAGTATAATTTTCTTCCTCAATGCTCCCTTTAAAAATAAATAAATAAGTAGGTAAAAAGGCACAAGCTACAATCTTACGGGTGAGCTCCTTGATGAGAATGGCAAAAGCCATGTTTGCAGGTTCTGATCTTCTTTTCACTGATGTGATTCGGTTTGATCTGAGTGTGAAAACCCATAAGCAGCTGCTGCTCCCAGAAGTCTCCCCTAGCTTTTCTGTGTGCAGGTGTTGCCTGTGCTGTTCAGCTTGAGAGCAGTGATCCACAAACTTTAAAGCCTTCAAATAGGTCCTGACCTGTGAGGCTGTAATGGCCCTCGGAGCCTTTACGGCCCATCAGATGATGTCTGTTACACATTAGTCTGTAATAGCTCCAAAATAAATAACTTCTTTTTTTTTATTTTTATCAGTAATTATATCTCTCCACAGTGGATTGCAGTGGCTCCTCATGCTAGAGCACAGTTTTAAAGTAGTGCAGCTAGAGGCTGTTTAATGTCTCTGACAGCCTCGGTGCTGAACACAGGTCCTCTGTTTTCTTTCTTCAGCATTTTCTTTCCTGTTCCTTACTCCAATTGTAGCAAATCCATGCTACCAGGAGCTGTCATCTCACCCCAGATTCTCTGTGATGTGGTAAACAAATACCTCATATTATGGGTCTCCTTAAAGTAATGATCTGGTCTTTCCCCATCACAGTTGCTTTTCAGGAAGAGCGTCAGCTGATTATTTGCAATCTTCTTAGTAGGGCTCTGTGCTCAAGAGAGCAATCTTGCCATGGTGGGGAAGAGGACTAGATGATTTGATGGACTTTTTTTATAATCATTGAACTCTGTATCTGATCTTTTTTGTGGGATACAGTGCTGCCTGCATCCTAAGTTGGGATTTGGGTTTGCTACCCCCTACCTAAAATGTATTTTCTTTCCCTATGGTTCGTTCAATTATAACTCTAGGATATATCTTCTGGGACTGAGTAATTGGCTAGGTCAGAAGTAATCTTTATTTTCACTAGAGAGATGTTTACAAACTGATGCTGTAGTATCTCTTTAAAACCCACTGAGAATCTGATTAAAGGCCTGAGGATCTTCTGCAAAGATTGCCTGCTCCCAGTTGACTTGAAAGGGTCAGCATGCTGTCACAGTTTCGACGACTAAGAATTAACTTAAGGCTGATTCAAATGCTACTCTCTGTGTACAGCATTGATTGGTCTGCTTTCAGATGGCACGAGGTAACTTTATCCTGCAGCATGTGTGAACTCCATTTAGTTAAATAGGGGAGCTGAATGAATATGCTTGCTTGTGGCATGGGAGCTCAGAGGTGAACACGTTCTACCCCTTCTGCCCTGAATTAAGTACTTTGGGGAGGATGGGAGAGAAATGTAATTCTTGTGGTAGCATGCTTGGGATACTGACTGCTGCAGCTGTTCTTCAGCAAGTGCAGCTCCTAAGTATCACAAAACCTTTCCTTCTCTTCCCCTATGCACAGTCTACCCCGTGGGCTTGGCCATAATGAGATGGGATTGCTTGTAATGGAAATAGCAGCAGAGTGCTCTTTTGAATGGGAAAATAAACCCCAGACCAAATAAAATTAGTTGGGTGCAGCATTTCCTGGTCCTTTCTCAGGAATTGAAGATTTTTAACCTGGTTTCATGTGAGCATCAGTGTTCAAAGGCATCATGAATTAATGTGGGAATGACATTAATGGTGCTGACTCACACAAGGCTATGGGGTTTGTGGTGTCACACTTGCTGTTGCTAGCCTGGGAGTAGCTTTTAAAAAAGGTCCTGCTGAATGCAGCTGTCTCACACAGTGATGGGCTCAGTGGGAAGAAATGTCAGGCTGCAGACTGGTGTATTCCTGCTCCATCAGGGTCTGGACCAAAGCAGGCAGTGCTGCTGCTCCTGCTGCAGCTCAGCCTGTTGTGTGGAAGCTCTGCTGAGAGTCCTATGGAAAGAAAAGGGGCTGGGCTTAGGTATGCTCCTGACCTCCTGTCAGCTTCCTCACCAAGCCAGTGGCTCCTCAAAATGATGGAGCATCCAGGGAAGGTGCCCCACCAGCATTACAACTTCAGCCAGGACACAGAGGCCAGCCAGTGTAAGTCAGTGAGCACCTTGCTGAAGGTGGGGATTCCTGATTTCCTGCCTCCTGTGATGTCTGGTACACTAAAGACCTTCCTGGTGACAGTCACAGCACTGAGACCCTTCTTGGGCTTTGATAGAGACATCAGTGCTGTTCCCAAATGAACAATCCCAAGGGTTTGGTGCATCTGTGTTGAAGAGGTTAGATTTCCCTGAGCAATTTCTTAGGGATTCTTCTGGGCTGTCTTAGGGTGAGTGCAATGTGGCTGTAAGCCAATATGTCAGGCTGAATTAAAACCGTGGTGTTTTTTGGTGGGGTTTTGGGTTTTTTTTTCTTGCAACTGTTGTAACAAATCCAGGAAGAAGAGATGCTGGAAATGCTGACAGGCTCTGAGTTAGAGCATGCAGAGAGGCCATGCTGCAGTAATGTACTGCTCAGCTTTAATTGTGCCCAGTGCAATTTCTGTGTTCCCCGTGGCACTTGGCCACACTCACATCCAGAGCTGCAATTTGCCAGTGGTCACTCTCAGAGGAAAAATACGTGTTGGCGGGATCCTCAGCGAGCTGATGGCGACAGCTGCACCAGCCAAGGTGGAGGAAAAGAATGATTTTGATGTCTTCTGAAGGTGACCAGCCATGAAGTCAGTTTCCATCTGCAAGACCTGAAAAATGACACGAGAGACTGACAGTCATGTCCTCACTTCACATGCACTCCCAGGCTGCAGGGGCTGCTGCCTTGTGATCACTGTAGTTGAGTTGTGGCATGTTTCACTGTACACAACTGAATCCATTTTCTCTACAGTAAACAAGACTCTGATTGCCTCTTGAGACAGATATTTTCACCATCTTTTGCTGCTTTAAACTTTTTACCAAATTAAACAGTGCACTAAGGAGCTGTGGACATGCTGCAGTAGGCCCCGTGCTACACTTGATGGATAATCAGTGTTTGCTTCTGCTTCCTTTCATCCTGTCTTCTTTCTGCTCAGGGTGGTTGTCCCCTTTCTCTGCACAGGCTCCAAGTGTTTCAGTCTCAAATGGTGACTTGTTTCCCACCCTACTCCCACCCCAAGCAGGTAGATAAAGATTTGAGCTCGACGAATCCCTTGCCAAATCCTGAACTGTACTTATGGTTTCTCAATGCGTGCTGTTCTCATCCAGCTTGAGAGCTTGCAGCACTGACTTTCCAAAGAATGTTCCTTCATGATGCTTAATCAAAGAAAGCAGACATTTCTTGGTCTTGGCTCAAGTTTCCATCACATCTACAGAACAAGTCAGTTGTGAAGATGATTATGCTGGTCCCTGCTACAAGGGAGGGTCATGAGAGTTGTTACAGTACCAGCTGTGAACAATGTGTCAAGTCTCGTTTTGTTTCAATTAAATGAACACTCTTCAAATGGTATTAACCTAGTTAAAATTTTGCTTATCAAAGCAAGATCTGTAAAGCAAGCCAGGTAAGTGCCTATTACTGTTTGAAGTTGTATGAGAATGCAGGAGGAGGAGTTGATTTTGAACTTTCCTCACGCTGCATATCGTGATCAAGCGCTTGAGGCAACTTTAACATCTGAATGATTTCGTCATTAAAGGAGTAGTGTTGATAGCAGGGCTGTGTTTACTCAGCATTTCCCTGCCAGCTCTCAGAGCACTCCTTCCACTTAAGTGTTTACCCTTGAGTTCAGGAGAGATGCCTACCCAGTGAAGGAAGGGTTTTGTACATCCTGTGGATGCTGAACAGCAGGATTTTTATGTAATAAATGCTGAAAATGCTTTCTGTGTCCTGGAAGAAATCACTAAGACGTCACATAGGAATAAAAACCCAAGAGGACTCAATCCTGCTTGTGGTTTTTTTGGGTTTTTTTTTTTTTTTGTACTTTGCTGTGTTGGTCAGTATATGCCCAGAGAAGAGTAAGAAATAGCCTTTAAGTTAGAATGTTTGAAATCAGCATCAAGAAAAAGATTAAGTTAAATGAGAGTACAGTAACTTTCACAAAAAAGCAGCATTTTGGTAATCCGTGGTGGAATGAAATTCTGGGCTCCAGACCTCAGGTGTGAATGCTACACGCTGAATTGCAAAAAACCCATGTAAGCTCATGTGATTCTTGCTTCAGTACCAGACCCAAGGGCAGATCAGCACGAGTGCTGGCTGTCAGTCTGTTTCCAGTTTACTTTGGGAGTAAGATTTTTGTGTTACACTGCATCGAATGCTAATCTAGCTGTGCTTTTTGTATCACTTATGCAATTTAATATGTCATCCTCACCTCTCCCCTTGCTTGATTTACTCTGCTATATACTATGTATTATAGTAAAGTGCTTTTCCTCTAAAATAGGGAAAACCAATTTGGGAACTATGCACAAACCAAATAAGGCACATTGTTTTAAAAATATTGGCAAAGAGATACGCAACAAAGCGTATAAGTATCTTTGGAAATGTGGAGCAAACTGGATCTCTGTGTTTTGGAGGAGGTAAGTGTAGTCACCAAGGAGAAGGGCGTGCACACATGAGTTTAAACCAGGGCATGCTGGGGGTTTTGTGGGTTTCTGGTATTTCTGGCTCTGAGTCAGAAGAACTGATGCAGAGGGGATGTGGAACCTGCCATTTTTAGAATATATACAGAAGAATCTTTCTAACTACTTAAGGGCTTGTCAACATTTGGTCTTTATTTTACATGATGACTGATCAACTCATCTTAAGTCTTCTCACGAGTCTCATGAGGTTTGGCTGGTTTTGCACAGGGTGCCCCACAGGAACCAGATCCAGCGAGAGAACTGGGAGGTGGTGAGTGTAGCATTTCTCCTCTTTGTGCCACAGTCCCGTGCAGAGGGCTCTAAAGGGTGGTTTCATGCCCAGTTCCGCTGCAGGGTAGCGGAGTTCTTGCAAGGACTCAGTGCCTCCAGCCTGAGGCTGTCCTGTGGGAAGCAGTGCAGAGGGAACTGCTGGTGCTGCTGGCACAGGGCTGGGAAGCAGGAGCCAGCCCCTGTTTCAAGCTGGAGGCAGCTGAAGACACTCCATGGGCAGCCCCCAGCCAGGACCAGGGTGTCCCATACCCTCACCAGCTCTGCCTCAGCTGAGGTGCTTGGCTGGAGGCTGTGTCTTGCTCCTGCCTGACAGTGCGTGGCTGAAGGGGATGGTTTGGTGTGTGGAGCGAAGAGAGGAAGTGCAGAGACCTTCCCAAGTGCTGTGGCTGAGCCTGTCTGTCCCTGTGCTGGCTGGGGTGCAAACCTGGACGTGCAGCCATTTGCCTTCTGCGTCTGAGGAGCCCTTTCTGCTGTACACCTTCATCTTCACAGCTTCTCTCAGACATCCAAGTGGCTCTGTACTCATCCTGCCTCTTCAAAAGATAGAAATCTTCATTTCTCCCTTCATTTCTGAAAAGCTGAGATTCTTGAGTCCTTGAATCATTTGACTTGCCCTCTGCTATGCTGCCTTTGCTGCATCCCTTTTATATAATCACCGCAGCTCACAGTATTCTGTAATACAGCCCCAGTCCTCTCCCTAATAGACTGCTATGATGTCCATGACTTACATCCCTGAATTTTCATTACTGCTACAAAGACTTTTATGCACTTTAAAAGGGAACAGATGGATTCTTCCCTATTTTGGAAGAGATCATTCGTGCCTGTCCACCTTCTCAAGTTCACCTATTTTCATTACTTTAACTTAAAATGATTTGTGGAGCCTTCTGAGCTCTCAAAATTAAACTGGAGCCTGAATAAGATTTGAACCTAGATTTCCCTCATCTAACCTAAAGTAGATGATAGCTTCAAGGGAGGACCTAGAGAATAGTTCATTTTGGTTATAGTTCAAAACAGTAGTCAGTCTGTTCTTTCCCACTGAGCTCTTTCAGAGTTGTTCCAAGGAAGCTCACAAAGAGCCCTTCTGAGATTGAAGTGGGAACAAAGTGCTAATTGTTAAATTATCTTTTATCCCCCCCAAAACCTAAGGAAAATCATCTGAAGGATGTTAGTTGCATACAGAGTATTTCTGTCTCAATCCAGTGTTAAGTAGTCTGTTTTAGAAAACCTTTATGTTTTGTTCTTTGCAGCTCTCAATAGGCTTTTGCTCTCAAACAATATGGACTCTAGCAGGTGGCATTTTTGGCAAATGACCTCTTCTCAATACCAGGACGTTCAGATGTTGGCCTTTCTCATCTTTTTCAGAACTGTTAAAATGGGAGGTGAAGGGCAAACTCACTGCTAATAGGCTGAAGATGCACTAAGATCTTGGACTGGAAGAAAAATCAAAATATTGGTTTCCAAGGAATTGGGTTGCTGGTGAAGAGCGTGGTGTGATATAGCTGGGTGTAGGACCTGACAGCACTTCTCTCTAGAAACAAATGATGCAAACTTACAAGAGCAGGTCCTCTGCTGTGGCAGAGGTTAATTATACGAGTGGTTCTGCAACTCGCGGCTTTTTCTTCTGCGCTCTGCTCACATTTGCCTTTCTGACGTGAACTGCAGTAATGTGCACAATTCATGTGTCTCTGTCTGATTTTGGTTAATTGTAGTAGTAATTACTAATTTCCAACCCTTGACCTGATTTTTTAATCGCATTCTTTAAACGATCTTTTTGTGCCATTTTGGAATTCGGTGTTTGGTTTTTAATTTAGATAAATTATGCTAAAATGTTCTTGAGAGAGCTTCATGCTGAGGTCAAAAGCTTTATCTGCTCCGTGCCCATTTTCTCTAACCTATTTTAATAATCGCAGCTGCTTTCTTTAATGGGTAGCTTTTGTTGAACTATGCTAAATCTGTCCTGTTTAGACCAGGCTGCTGAGGAAGCAGTAAAACAGAGTTCCTGCGGAGTGGCCCTGAGGCTCCAGGATAGCTGCATGGGTTGGGAGGCTCTAGGGCTGGGTTTCCCTCTTCCTCCCTCCTTCCCTCCCTCACAGCCCCCCAGCTCACATAACCTGAAGCCTTTCCCTCCCTTTTTCCCTGTAGGTAAGAGGGAAATGCCCTCTGCTGCTGCTGTCCCTCACTGTGCTGGTGGCGCCAGCCTGGGCTGTGGGACAGCTGTCTGGGATGACCGGCCACATCCAGCTCCCCTCTGGACACCACCAAGGGGAGGTGGCCCTTCATCCAACAGAGGAGTGATGGTCCTGATGAACAGCAAGGGCTGGCTGGCAGCCACCTCGTGGGAGAGGCCTGAAAGCTTTTAGGAAGGACGTGTCTTTATGCCTCTGCTCTCCCCAGGCGTGGAAGTGGGTGTGTGTGTCTGCAGGTGGGGGCATGGTTTGCTTTGGCTGTTTGTGGTGAATCGTACAAGGTTTCCTGCAGGCTGCTTTTCCTGCCTTTCTCCTGTCCCCTCCTTGTGCTTCGGATGGGGAACGTTTAACCTGGTGCGACGCTTCCAAACTTGGAAACAGGTATTAAGGAGCAATTAGCTGGCTGGCCTCCCTGGATAAAACAGAGAAACCTTGCCAAAGATCTTCTTGTCTTTAAACATTTGTACAAATCTCATGTCAAATATTGAAGTAATTGCCTTCCCCCCCCCCCTTTCTTTCTCCTCTATCCTCAACCACTTTCAGTCCTGCATCTGGTTTAATATAATGTGTTTGCATGAATGGCTTAGTTAGCCGGGGTGGTAATAAAACACTTTAAATTTATTGTGACATTTGGATTTAATTAAAAAGTACACACTTAGAAAAGTAAAACATAATGTGTAGAAGGAGTCAGGAAGGTTTTTCTCCTTTTCTTCCAAAAAGCTAATTAGAGTTGTATTTTAAATTGTTTATGTGCTGCTAATCATTGTAATAAATCATTTATACTGAGAAAGACACACTCTAATGTGCTTGTGTAACTGTTTATGCTCTCAAGTTTCTATCATGAACAAATTGATCTGGAAGTGAATTTATTAACCACTGGGGAAGAAATCATTAGTGCTTTCTCTAAATATTCCCCAGGTACACTTTTATCATAGCAGTTTACAGTTTTAACTAAAAGTAATGTTACAGGGCCTTGGTTTAATTATGATGCAAATTGACTTTCCATCATTTAGGAGGGAAAACTGCCTTTTTGCTGGTAAGATATATCTATGTGGTAACTGCCAGAGCACCTCACAGTTTCCAAAGGTTTTTTTGTAGAAAAAAAAAAAAATTAACTCATGTGGGGACTTTATGGAAGTTTTAAAATACTCTAGAAAGTTTAATCTCTTTAATCTACCTGGCCTTTGATAAAGGATCTTAGGATAAGGTAAGTGTAGCCTGTTATGTTAAATCTTTTGCAGCTGGCAGCACATTTACACTTAGAAAGCAATTTGGTGCTTTTTTTCACAGTGCTGGAGACCACTTGAAATCTTTTGGAAATAATTGGCATTGCTGGTTCCCTGTTGCCAGCGAAGGCACCGGTGCAGAGATTTTCTGTAATTGCCTAAAATCAGTGGCAGAACTGCAGTTATAATCTGAGATTTTTCTGGTTGATAGTGCCTAATCCAAACTGGAAGCTGCTGGCATCCCAGCTCCTCCTGAGGGTTTTTAGGGTGGCCTTGTCCTGTGAGTCTGGAGGTGCCCACAAATCCCCAGTCCCCTGCGCTGAGGGACAGCTTCCATACTTGGAGGCATTGCTGAATTAGTCTTCAACATTTGTACTTCCCCCCAGTTGTAAATTGCATTTCCCACCCTGCCCAAGAAACCAAATCTGGGCATTGAAGGCTCCAGTTAAAGCTAGGAGGTTTTGTGGGTGCATTTCAAACTCCGTTGCTATGACTTGAGTACTGAATTATTTATTTATAGCTCTAGCATCGGGCCATTGGGTGGGAGTACCCACAACATGTAGATTTATATAGTTGAATTGGTGGTTAGGCAGTTTTATTTAAAGATCTCTGTAACTTGATGGGAAGGTTTCATTTTCTATGGGGTATTCTTAATTTTAAGTACAGCAACAACAAAATATCAAAGAATACCCACAGCAAAGCCACCTAATGACAAAACCAACCAGTGTTCCAGCTTCTTGGTAAAGCAAACAGCTCTTTCTGCAGCTCTTTCCAGCAGAGAAAGGAGAGTGAACATGAGTAAACTGTTCTTCTAGATACATACATTATTGGGAGGTGACTGAAAAAGGATTTGATGGTTGATGTACATGTTCTCATACGTCACAAAGATGACCTGTTGGCTCAGGGAGTTGGGCAGTGCAATGCCTTTGGGCCTTGAGTACCTACACTTTTATTTGTACTGTTTTGGCTTTTTTAAAATATGATCCTTACCTTCTCGTGGTTGGATAAATGTTGTCTTTCTCTTCTTAGCCCTAGGGAGGCTCAGAAGTGACAAATGGTTGCGTGTCAGTCCTGGCCATGCATGTGCTGTGCCACCAGCACTTGTGGGTGTGTGTGTATATGGGAAGAATTTATTGGTGATTCAGTTACATGTCACTGAAGTGGCTTTTTATTTCTAGATTTTCCCCAAAATAAGTTGTTTTTTTTCCTACAAGATGAAGGTATTCATTATCTATCTCCTTTTATTTCAGATGTTTGAAATCCAGTAACATTATATACATTTTGCTGACAAAGGGGGAATTTTTTTGAGACTTCTAGCTATTCATTTTTCCAGAAACCTACTATGCAGTGTTCTGCCACATTAGTTTTCTCTAATAATCCATGGGAGCATGTGATCAAGATCTATTACTGCCTCTCAGTGTGGTCGTCACCTAATTTCATGAGGAGCTGTAGTGGCATTTCGCTTTGCTGTTTGCAGGTATAAATCTGTATTTTGAAAGCCTTGCTGTACTAACTAGGCTTCAGAACTGTAAGGAACCAAAGGACATCATATGTCTTCTAGAAAATGTGGATTTTTCTCTTTTTTTTTCTTTTCTTTTTTGTCACCTTTAGATCCTTTCATGGCCATTTTCAGAGCAAAATACGAGGCCTTCAGTCATTTTGTATTCTGCTGAATATGACACGTAGAAATGTAAACGTGCCTATCAGAATGCCATTAATTGAGAATAATAAATGTCCCTTTAAAAGTGAAGTCTTTATATAGAGGTGACTCCTGCTGGGATTCCTGAAGGCATTTTTCTTTCAAAGCACAAATATTTCAGCACTTAAAGCGACATTTGATATCCTCTTGCCGTTTCTGTGGCCTGAGCCTCTGCGTTGCTGTGGCTTCTTTTTCTTCTCTCGACACTTTACAAGGTGCACTGCATCCAAACGTGGACCTTTTCTGCAGAATTGTGCCTGAATTAATGGAGCTCAAAAATCGCCAATGGCAGTTTTATGTGACGTCCCAGAGTCCAGAGATGGCTTGTCCTTCGACAGACAGAGGGAGAGGGAAAGGATCCAGCGCAGCCACGTAATAAATGTAGTTAATGGGACAAAGCTGGAGCCCGTTTGCCCCAGTGGAGCCAATGAGGACAAGTTGTTCTCTGCCACCACGGGCTGTGTAAGAACAGCTTTTGTGTGCAGGCTGCTGGTGCAGCTTTGGGCCTGTGTAAAGGTGTAAAAGCATCTTGAATGGCACAAGTGTGTGTCTGCAAGCTACTTAAATGAGTAGCTTTGGAGAACCAGGTCTGTAGGTTTCGAAGCAGAACTCTGTTGTGACTCCAAACTTTCTTAATAGCCTTGGCACACAGTTGGCTGATGAGATTTAATACCTGCCCTTTAAGCTTCATTTTTGTCTCCTTCCCTGCTAAAAATTCCTTGCAGCTGGGCATGAAATTACTCAGGTTGCCCCTTCTACTTGTAAGGTTTTTAAGATGCTGGCATCCCAAAACAAAGGGACAATGGCTTTTGTGTGACATGGCGGGAGCCTTTCGTGGGTGTGTGAGGGTGTACCTAGATTGCAGAAGTGCTGGCAGAAATTACCCCTTCACAGTTTAGGATAAAAATGAGGCAAACCCTGTCCATGCTGAGTAAAAGTGAGTAATAGTTTTAATATATTAAGTCTGTGGAAAAGGCAAGGACACAGGTTTGCTCCGAACTTGTCATGTGAAATGGAAAGAAGTGGTGCCTTGGTTTAACTCTTCACTGGCCTCTGAGGAAGGTCCCTGTGCTTAATCAAATCTTACCAGGGTGCTAAGCAGTGCTGCAGTGGGTTGGCTCAAGGAAAGCCACCAAATGGAGCTGTTATGAAGCTATCCATGAACTGCATATCAAGCCTGATCATTCTCTGGTGTTTATAGCACAGAGCATCTGTCTTACATGCTAACTTCCAAAATATTTCTCTGTCTGCTGATAATGTGATGGTAACTGTGGAATGCAGCTTTACCATTTTTGATGCTGTATGGCAAAAACATGAGTTATGGGGTATATGAATATGATAATACATTAATATAAAAGTACAACTTTTTCCTGAAAAAATAGGCATTCCTTCCACCACAACTGAAGAGAGAGAAAAGATATTGTCAGTGGAGGTTTGCATATTGTACTGCAAGTGTATTTTGACACTAGAAACTGAAGAAATGGGAAATTAGATATGCCTGGGCAGTAACTACTAATCTAAGTGTCAGGTTTGATACTGGCAGACTCTGTGGAACCAGTAGCTCAAATCTCTGGAGGGCTGGCAGAGCCCTTGACCTTGCAGCAGCAGATGAACTGTTGTTATTGCTGAGGGTTGATCCTGGTGAGAGGGATGGGCACATCTCAAGCATGGAAGTGGTGCCTGTTTTGCATAGATAGAGGGTGTCTCAGAGCACTCATGCGTTGGAAGGGTTTCCCCTGGTTTTCTTGGCTGTTTAAATCGTGCTGCCTGTTAGCTTTACTTCTCTCAGGAGATGGACACGTTTCACCATCCAGTTCTGTGGTTGTAATATAGGAGTCTGTAGACAAAAAGCATGCAGTGTCAGTGCTGGAATCTTTTTTTTAAAAAAAATCAAGTTTTCCAGTTGCTGAGGCTGTAGAAATAGCTTGTCATGGACCACATTTAAACAAAAATAGATATTTTGGAGTACCTGATTCATGTGATGTCATATAACAATGACAAATTTTTGCTTCCCAGAGGTCAGAAATCAGCTGTAGGCTTTTGAGCACAAGATACACGTCCATCAAAGCTAGCCAGCAGTCCTACTGACAGACTGAAGAGTGCTTAGCAAGTTCATTTCAGAGCCATCTTACTGCTGGTACCCACAGAGAGAAGCTGAGGGAATTGGGAGACAGAGGAGAAAACAACAGGGAAATGTCACCACTGGGGATTTTCAGACAACTGAGCCAAACTCTTCTCAGAGGGGAGCAGAGGCTCTCACCTGGGAGAGGAATTCCTGCCAGGAACTTCCAGGGGAAAATACCAGGCAGCTGTCATCAGGGGCAGACAGAGGCATGGTGGGACAGGCAGTGGAGGGTACAGCGATGGTCCCACTCAGTGCTGGGAGGAGGGATCTGCCTCCTCTGGTGTGCCTGATGGACCTGCTTGGGAGTGGATTTCAGCTGCCCTAGGTTTGGGAATGAAGTGAAAATAAGGCTCAACCCGTGTAAGAAGTGAGAAGTCTCTGGAGAAGTCTTCTGCTGTTTAATTCTCTGAAAGCAGAGTGGCAATTGCACACCCGGCTGTTGCTGTGAAATTGCTGCTACAGATAACCAAAACTGGGACAGATATTTTTACTTGGACTTTAGGTGCCTGAAATGCAGATATCTATTCATTTTTGCCCAGTTCCTGTTTATTAGCAGTTCAGTTAAAGATCCAAATGGATCTTGAACTTTGGAAATCCTCATTCGCACACTTCCATTAGTTACAAGATCTGCAGCAGGTGTTGTTTTTCCTTTTCAGACTTTTGGTTCACTGTGAATTAGGAATAAGTACACTGCTGGGCTATGAAGATGAAGCAAAGTAAACTGAGATTTCTATATGCACATTACCACTTCAAATACTGTTGGCACTCAGGAAAAAAAAAAAAAAAAACCTCCTAGCACCTGAAGTAACAAATTACTCATCTCACTCTTTGCTGTGGCAGATCATGGTTTGCTTTAAAGTAACATTCTTTTTTCCTGTGCTTAGATAATTTAGACACTCCTCTGAAAACAGGTGCTGCATGGAGTGCAGTAGAGTTGAGGTAGATTGGAGAAAAGGATTACAGTTTGCATGTGGAGGCAGAGAATGTAGGCTGCAGATAAACGACATGGGTTTAGAGCCATCATTGCTGCTGCAGCTTGATTATTTTTCTCAAGGACAGGCTCTGGCTCTCTCCTTACTTTGAAGAACCACAGCACTCGTGTAGTTTCCTGTAACATTTGTGCTGTCTTCTCTTCCTGCACTATCTATCCACCTTCCTTTCTCACCCAAAAGCAGGATGCTGCCATCAAGGAACCTTCCAGGTCTTCAACACGCAACAGGTAGTGACAAGGGCACTCTGTGGCCCATGCAAATACCCGTATCATGCACTTCACGCATTTAAATCATTTGCTCCAGAGCCTTAAAAACGAAGGTTGAGAGAAGCTGATGCAGCTTTGAGAGCAATCAGAGCTAGGAATAATGTAGGGTTGTTCCTTAGGTTAGCAGGTTAATGTAGGAGCTTCTTTAGGTTAATAAGCAGATGTTTGAAGATGTTTCCTTAGCGAAACGTGTGCCAAGAGCCAGCTGGGATTGCTTGCTTGGCCTGGGCAGTTCAGTTGAGAAGGGCATGGCAGGGCTGGATGTATATGCTGGGAAACCAAGCCTTGGGTCTTGTGTCTCAGCTAGATGCCCAGCCATATTTCTCCAGGACTTTATGAACAGGCAAGGCAGGTAAAGAAAGAATATAATATGATTTGGATGTAATAAGGTGGACTTAGCAGCAGTGCCTTGCTCTTAATGACTTTTATTTTCACAAACCTGGTTAATAGATACTTATAGTCTGTGAACTTTTTCTTGAAATATCAAAATATTTGTAGCTTTTTTCTTTTGAGGGGGAATAAATTACCTGGTGTCATTTGGCGCTGGTGGATATGTTCCTTTCTTTGATACAGAGCAAATCTGCTTTAGATTCAGTTTCTTTTAACTCATAGAAAAATTATATAGCATTGAAACACTAGGAATTAATCTAAATAGCCAGTGTGAGGTGCAAATGCTCCCTATGCTTTAATTGGAATGGCTTGGTGAAAGCCAGTTCCCAGGCTGCCTCTCTCACTAACTGCCCACCTTGTGGCAGATTGACATAATTCCCCATCCCTGGGGAACCATAATAGAGCACTCCCTGAAGTGCTCAAAATCCCAAAGGGAAATAAGGATCTCTTTTTTTTTTTCCTCTCTCTCTCTTTTTTTAAAATTTTTTTAATGGGGTTTCTGGAGAGCTTATGTTCATCCAGAGAATTGTGGATATTAAATGGAGGAGGTTTTAAAGGTTTTTCTAATTGCCACGCTTCCTCTCTCTCCCCCCTGTTAAGTGGCTTTGGACAGTTGCAGAACTTTGATTTCAAATTTGTCTAATCTCTTGAAATATCTAGGTAGGGAAAACTATTGTAACTGAAAATGGCTCTGATTTTTTTTTCCTTTCTTCCATTTTAATAGATATGTTTAGTCTACTTTAAAAGCTTTCTGAAGAACCTTTTCTAAATGGCTAATTTAAGCTTGTCAGGTTTTAATTATAATCTCTCTATACACAAGTTAAGATGCTTAATGCTAGTGAAAAGTTCTGAATACAAAGCAAACCTGTGTCAAGTTGCAGAGCACTCTTACCCGTCTTAATTGCTTCTGGTCTGAACTTTAACCTTAACTCTCCCATCTGTCTTACAAATTCTCTTCTCTCATCACAACCACTTTCTTTTCTGTGGAGTGCTGAGGATCTGTCTTAATTCGGCAGGAGTTTCAGTCTGGAAAAAAAAAAAAACCTGCCATCAGGCTGTGGATGTTTAGCTCTTCCTTTAATCCATTGCAGCATGATGCCCGTTCCTGGAGGACAGCCCTGCTCTCCTGGATATCCCAGAGCATTCCCTTACCCCTGCTAGAATGGGACTGCTTGTGGGAGATGGGGTACCTCAGCAACAGGAGGAGTGCCCTGGGTTCCAAATATCCTGACAACTTCTGGCCCTCAGTTAAAATTGCTTCCCAACAGAACCAGTATGGCTTTTTGTTGTTGTTTTTGTTAGCAGTTTTATGGATGTGTAGTTAGGCAGTTTATTCCTTTCTAGGACTGTTTTCTGTCTCGTTTTCTAGCTGTGACCCAGCCTTTGTGGCAAAGGTTAGTTGCATCTTTTTTCTTAGATAAGAATGAGTTTCATTCAAGCTTAGAAAATTAGCCTTGAAAATACTCAGTCAGTGCAGATTCCTTCTGGAGAGTGCATTTAAAAGTTTAAATCCAAAATTGATTTGGAAGTGCTCTAATCTAAAATAACCCTGATGTTAGCATTGTTGTCTGCAACTCCTGCTAGCCCTGGCGTTCCGGTTCAGCGCGTTGGCACACGGTTCCCTGATGCTGTGAAATTGAGACTCATCTGGAGATACAGCCTTTTCTAAAAAGGATTGCAGGGCACTTAAGACTCCTTATTTCATTAGTTCAGTGAAGGAGTTCTTTTCAGCAGTCAGGAGTCTCATGATGAGGTGGGCGAAAACTGAGCAAATCACGCAGCGGACACTCCGGTGCGGAAATGGAGTGGAGGAAATGCTGCTCAGTAAGTTTTTTTGGCCCAGAAAGGTGGCATTTTTTGGAGCTGAAGGTTTGTGGTTTAGAATTTCTTTTTAGTCTCAGGGTTCAGGCAAAGCATTAGTAGCTGCATATCTGGGCCAGGCTTTAGGAGGTACATTTCAGGAGGCTTTCAGTTCTGCACATTGGGTTGGGTTATACGATTATTAGGTTTTTTTCATTGTTTCTGGCCAAGTGTAACCATCGCCATCTTCACCTATGTTGGTGAGAATTAAATGGAGCGTGAAGAACTGAATTGAAGAGAGACTTCCACTTTAACGGGATGGGTTGCTGCATGGAGCAGTGGTAATGATCCAGAGGAGCAGGATGCACTGAGGAAAAGAGTGAAGTGTGAGCACCATCCAAAGTGCAGGCAGCAGGTCATAAATTCTTGTAGTGGTGGTGGTCTGAAATTCAAGGAATAGGATTAGAGAGCCACAGTAGGTTAATGAAAATAGCTCCCTCAGGATCAGCTTGAATTCTACTCAGTGGTCAGTCGCAAGAGGAGGAATGTCTTGTGCAATTCCAGCTTCTCATCCATATTCTGAACACTGTGATGCTCCTGAATGCTTAATAGAGTAGAATATGCTCTGTTATGATATACTTTGTATGACTTCTAGGATGCTTTAATGCAAACTAAATGTCATGCTAACTTGCCCCAAACCCGCAGTGCTCACTTTATTCTGGAATATCTGAATTGCAGCAGGGTTTTCAAAGCCTTGCTTGGACATGGCAAAAAAAAAAAAAGAAAAAAAAAGAAAAATAGGAACAAAAGAAAAGTCTTGCAATTCTACTTGTGTCTTTGCTGTTGTCCAGGATGGAATAAAGCTCAAATCCTGCCTCTATACGTCACCTCAAAGGAACTCATTATAGAATGAGTATACAACAGCCAAGAAACCACTTTTCATTCTTATCAGCCTATTTTCTTGTAAAGAAGTATAGCATTAATGGCCAGCTGTGGCTTTTGAGCCCTGACTTAATCAGAAGTGAATAATAAAAATTAATTTGAGGCATATAGTTACTAGCCAACTGCAGCTATAACAAATGTTTAATGAACAGCCTTGCACTGGGGTCTGCATACCTTTTCCTGGGAATGAAAGGGGAAACATCCAAAAGTAGGACTTTCTCTGTCCTAACTACAGTGGCAAAATGAGGTAACATCTGACTGTGGAAGCAAACTGTGTCTCAGTAAGGCTTAAGTCAGACCTCAGTAAACAGAACAGAGGCAATGAAGTATTTAGCCTCTGCTTTCTCAGCCTTCTCCATCTTCATGGCATTAAGAGAACAACTTTGGTTGATACTATTTGCAAGGTACAGCAAATTCTTTCTGACAAACATCACCCTGCCCTTTATCTAGTCTTGAAATATTAAACTGCTTTCCCAGAGTCGTCATGAAGGGCACTGTGCTCTCTGGGATCAGCACTGGGAGGGGAAGGATTGGTTGTTGGTGGGCTACACTTTGTTTAAACATCTTGGGTCTTTGTCAAACTGATTGCAAGGCCAGGATATTCAGGGACCTCCTGTAGTCGAGTGACTGCACCATAAAAGTCATGGGCTTTTGTCTGGTCCTTCTCAGGCAGCAGCTATACCTGAGCAAAATGCACTCTGTTCCTCTTTCTGGCTTCTGGTGCAAAGGACAAGGCAGTTCTGGGTCTCCAACTCTCCTCTGCCTCCCAGCCACCTCTGGGTGTGTCAAGGAGTTTGGAAAGGAGCAAGACAAACTCTTCCCGAGATGGCAGTAGGTCTTCCAAAGTAATTTCAAGCCCCTGTTGAGTGCAGCTATGGATAAATCCAGTACAGCTGCACTAGATGTGAACCATTTTTGACACATCTTCTGAGACTTGTTCTTGTGCAGCTGAAGCTTATCAAAGCAACTCCACAAATTCCACTGCCTTTCGGAAGGTTGTGCAGCGTCACTCAAAACTTCAGGGCTTGCAGCAGGTTAGGATATTATTTATATCTACAGTGATACAAACTCCACTTCCTAAATCAGTATTTATATTATTTATTGGTTAACTTGCACAGTGCTCACCAATGCAGGACTGTGACTGAGAGTCTCCACACACAGGCACTTGGAGTTGTGACCACCTCAGCCTCTCTCATAGAACAGGAAAAACACACCACTTGGATATAATTGAGGGGTGGGGGGGGGGGGGAAGAGAAGAG
>VZUI01003353.1:20904-66857 GCA_013401135.1 Cettia cetti
GGGGGGGGGGGGAAAAAAAAAATGGGATGCTCTCTTAACCTTGGTTTTCCTTTGCTACTTTCATGAGACAAAGTTCCAATCTGCTTTATTTTTTAAGTCAGCAAACCGATTATATATTGTGAAAGATCAATGTTTTCATGGGTGAGTAGTAATTACTGAGTAATGGCTTAAAACATTTCCTGAAGGAACATAAAGCTGTTTTTAAAAGTCAAGAGTACATTAAAAGGATTACCATGTAGATTTGATTTTTAGATAACACTAAAATGGATCCCAAATGGACTTATGAAAAGGGATGCTATCTCTTTAATGGAAAGTGCATGGTCTGACAGCTCAGCATGCAAATGGTCTTGCAAAGAACTGTCTGTTGTGTTTTTTCCTTTCAACAAGAAGACAAGGAAATAGCTTGCCCTTCTCCTTTCAACTTTTAATAGCAGATGGGTTGCTCTGGTTTTGCTAGAAAAGGGAGAAGAGGGTAGGTTTGGCGGATAACTGCATCTTTCTAAATCACTGGGGAAGTGTATTTCACGACTTCCAGAAGGTCAGTCAACAGCAATTGTATCTCTTACACTGATTGCTTTAGGTAGATAGATTCCCTCTGCATCCTCCGTAGTCAAATCCCTCCTTGCCTCTGAAATGCAAATAAATTTTAGTCCTAGTATATTTATTACACTAATCTTGTGCAGGGCATGAACATCAGTGCTTGGCTTGGCAGTAAGTTTGGACAGGGGCAGGAGGGGCTCTTATAGTCATACTACAATAACTTGCAATCAGGAGAGGATTTTCTATTTCAGAGTTGCCAGCACAACTTTCTGGTGATTGATGGTATAAAATATGCTCTTGGCCTGAGCAGGATTTCTTCTAGAAACATTTAAAGGAGTATATTCATATTTCATTAAATACAGAGCACACCAGGATTCCAAATTCTTTTGTGGTATTGCGCAAATTATTATAGGCTCCAAAAGTCTTGAGAAATTTCTATAAGCCTGTGAAAGCTTTAGATTGGATAGTCATCATTGCCTGCATTAAGGGCTGTGACAGATTGCTTCATCAGTGTACACAGTGCAGAACATCAAATGGCCATTTGGCAGTGGGCACTGAAATTCTATTAAGGTTGCCGAAAGCTTAGGTTGACATTGTGTGTGTCTGCAAAGAGGCAGAAGAAAAGATGATGATGATTGTGCAATGATATAGTTCTGTTCTCCTTAAAATATTCACATATATAGCATGCCAGGTCTGTCAGGGTGATGGTAATGTTTCACTGCTAAACCTGAGCACTGCTGCCCTGCACATCTTTGCTCAAGTCTCGAAGCCTTGGTATGTGGAACAGGCCGTTTTAACTGGGAGGTGAGATTTGTGTAGCATCACACATGAGCCTGGAAATTACTGAGGAGTTTTTACTTTCTTGACCACTCTTTGGGATATTTAACTTGATAGAAGGTTTTTCCTTTTGATTTTCTTGCTGTTGGAAAAGGGAAGGGGAAACAAACCCTGCCTTGTATTTATTTTGGGTACACAGGTTGTTATTTTGGTACACAGCTCTTAAAAAAGCTGAAAAGTGAGGGATGAGTTCTTACCTTTGTGACCATTTGACTCAGAGACCATTTGCTCTGACACCCAAACCCACTAAATAGACAACTTTTGAGGTTAGTGTCTTTTCAAATGGCCACCTGCAAATTGATGGAATATTGAGGAATAGGGGATGAATTTCAGGCCAGTCATCCCTAATAATAGCTTTTTTCTCATTCTTGTACTGCTGGAAAGGTGGTTTGAGGGTAGTCACTCCGTCACCAGACTCTTTCCTACTACAGACACTGAAGGAGAGAGCTGGCCACCTGAAATCAGGACCTTTGCCAGACTGCAGTATGCTAAATTGTGACTAATGGAGAAAACTTGATCAGAATGTTCTCGGATTAGGTTGAAAGTAGAAGAAATCTGCATGTCTTTGTACTGCTTCCAGGGCTTCAAACAGTAAAAATGGATTTCACTGAAACACTGGATGTGCTAAGAATAAACTTTGGACACGTGCCAATTACGAAAAATTAAAGCTCAAACAAACACATTGTATGAGCACAGGGAAAACATTGCTTCCTGAAATGATTTATAGAAACTGTCTTGCAGCAACAATTATTATGGTTTGTGTTTAGTCCTGCTGCCACGTGTTTCTTTACCGCTATGGGTTGGCCTCTGGTAGGAGAAACTCTGTAACTGAGAGAGGTTAAAAGCAGGTTCTGGAAGACTCAAAACTTGTGGGGAAAATGAAAGTCTGGATTCTAAGCCTAAACTCCCATGTCCTGAATCTCAACCTACGTTGGTACAGATTCCAGTGATGCCAATAATTATTTTGCATATGTTGGTCTATCTGAGGAAATGGCTTGAAAACAGGGTCTCTAAATGTGAGATTGAAGGGGGGGTTTTAGCCACTCATGAAGCTTTGTGACACTTTTGAGCAGCTGAAACTGCCAGGAGACACTAGACGCTAGAATATATTCCTCTACAGCTTGTCATGAAGTGAATGGACAAAAAAATATTGCTGTGTTATTGGGCAGAGGACCATAGAATAGTCAAAATAGAAGTGGTGATCAAAATGTGGCTACTCCCATTAACTGCTCTCTCTGACTACTTTTTTTGCCATGCCCGGGAAATTTGTTCAGTAATGATTCAGAAGAAAGAATACCCCAAATGAATTGCTAAAGCCACTGAAAAAATCACCAGCTGCATATTGCAGCATGAAACTGAAAAAGAAAAAATACTGTGGTTTCTCATTGAATAATTTTGATGAATGGTCTAAGGCTTACTCATAAACATTTAGTTGCAAGTACTTGGTGTTCCAAATGTAACGTTTTAATTGGATATACAGATGACAAGATGAGTTTCACCTTGCTGGCCATAATTCTTCTGATGAAATTTTTGGTGAAGATGCCTGAGACAGCTCACTCTCCATTCAGTGGGAGTGCAAGGTCTGACTTGTTTCACAGGGTGCAATATTCATAGAAGGTGAGTAATACAATACTGGGAACACAAAGTGAGTTTCTTTTTAAGGGAATGAAATTCGCTGCATCTTTTTGGCAATGACTGTCTGCATTTACTTAAATGGGTGATGCAGGGCTCTAATGCTTTTAAATGATATCAGATCCTCTGATAAAAGACATAAGACTGCAGCCTATTTATTGTGATGAGACAGGAGTTAATAAGATTACTCCTACTCTTCAGTTACTTTTTCATCTTTTGCAGCCAAATGCTGGGGGTTTTGTTAGCAGGCAAAAGGAGGTCAGTTCATTTAAAGGGTGTTGATGCTAGAAATAAACATTTTTTTTCCCCTCAAGTGGAACTCTGAAACCCAGGCTCAGTTGCCCAACTGCCAAACCCCTGGTTTTTAAACCAGAATTACTTTTAGCACTGGAATGCTGTATCCTTATTTTACATATATATATATATATATATATATATATATATATATATATAATTAAAAAATAGTAAGTGTAATGTAAACCTGCAAGAACTGTGGGTTTTAGCAGAAGGTTCAGAAATGTGGTAGCAGTGGCTGAAGGAAGAATTTATGCTGGAGAATAAAGACATAATTCCGGTGCTGTGTTGTGCAAGGTGTTGTACAACAGGGAGTGATTATCACAAACCTTTTGGAGAGCAAACTATTGTGTGTGTGCATAGTTATTTGCTTTGTTGTTGAGCGAGCTTTTACTCTTCAAGTAGCAACTCTGAGGAAAAGTTTTGGGGTTTAAAAAAAAGAAAAACAAAATAACAGCAACAAAACAAACACAAACAAAACCCCCAACAACAACAAAAAAGCCAACACCAAAAACTTGTCCAGGGAAAGAGTTAAAGCCATCTGCCTGAAAGCATTGTGTAAAACATACACACAATGTTGGGGAAATAAGCCAATTATGTGTGCTTCACAGGAGGTGGGGGACTGACCTTTGTGTATAATTAGTTCTTTTATTTAAAGCAAAGATTTTGAATAGAATAACTAATTAGCTGTCATAAATGGCAAATTGAAGATTTTGGCCGGATTCCTTGGGGAGAGTGGGAGGACGTCCCTCCTCCCAGCCCATACTGTAGGCGCTGGCTCTCCTCATTAGGGTTGTTTTTAGTTCTCCGCAGTGGTAATGAGGAGTGCAGCGGCGGCACTTCTCGAGCCCCCTCTAATAAGGCGTGAAATGCAGGTGGAGCAGAGCTGCCTGCAGCTCCCGCTGCCTTCTCCCCACACGTGTGGGTGTAGCCGAGGGCTGAGGGGGGCGAGTCGGAGTGGAGGGGGGTCTGAAAAGTCCTGGTGATATCACCTGTGTTTTATGCTCTGGACTCGACTGTATAAAATACAGGCAAGCTGCAAAGCCTTGAGGCATATATCATTAGCTAGCAGTCCCCCATTACTCTTTCAGACCAATTAACCTTTAGAGTTGCATTAGAGAAATTAGGTGGTGAACTTCCCTGCTTTCAGAGGGGACCTCCAGCTCTCTTGCAGACCAGAGCACCGTGGAGCCGTGCACCGCAGGACCAGTGCAGATAACTGTTATTTAAAAGGTCTGCCATTTATGAAAAGTTCCCAGGCTCTCTTGGAAAGGAGGCTTTATGAACGGTGCCCTTAGAGGAACCGCAGCTGATTGCCATGTGAATAGAAATATCAGTAAAATGGCTCGGAAAAATTTAGAGGTGTACTTAGTGGACACTTGTGTTATAAAGCCAGCTGAATCATTTTACAGAAAGACTCCGACTGAGCAGATACGGGCTGATTAAAGCTTGTTTGTCCGGCTGTGAATAGTGGTAAAGTTTGGATTACTCACTACAATAACAGCCTCTTTAGACACAGACATAAATTTCAGTATGTCCAGAGGTGGTGTCTATAATTTTTTAATGTGTATTGGAGCTCTGAGCACTCAGAGCGGGTTTAGTTTTGTATTTACCAGCAGCAAGTCTATTAAGTTGTAAAGGGCAAAGAAGGGAGCGTAGGTAGCCAGAAATAGAAAGGATTCATCTACTGTTTCTAAGAAAAGAGAGCACTGGATGTCTAGCAACAGGAGAGGAGAGAGCAACTTGATGGTACTTTCAGAATTTGGCAATAATCAGTGCTCCCTTGTGATCACATATTTAAATGCATGAGCGTCCAGCTGTTAATTTTTCTAGTTCTGCAACGCTACTTCTCATTTCCTTATCCTCGTCCACAGAGCACATGTGGAATTTGTCAAAGGTGACCCCTTTGTTTCTTGACAGCCCCAGTTAGACACCACATGCCCCTTATCAAATTGAACTGGACATCTTGGCATTTTTAGGCAAGTACTGGGAGAAAATGGACATAGAGAAATGAAGCAGCATCCCAGTCTTGCAGTGGGGAAATTACCAAAATGAAAGAGCAGTTCTCCAGGTGGTTTCTGCCTGCAGAGCCCAGGCTGCTTCAGGTCTGCTGTAAGGGGGAGGCAGGAGGAGGAAAGCAGGGTTTGGTGTTGATTGTGTTCTCTCTGTGCAAGCCTCTGACCGTGAAAAGGGTTAAACTTTTGAGATGCTTCTCTCTTGTTGCTTGGAAATGACATGGTAAGTGATCGAGGAACCCTTGCTGATCAAGTTTGGCAGTTTTTGAAATTTTGTTTCACGCCTTGCCTGCTGTGTCAACTCACCAGCTAATTGCAGCTGCAACTTTCTGTAGTGGCTTGTGTGCTCCGTGCAGACCGGTTGGTTGGGATGTTGGAGGGAAACCTCACAGCCCAAAATGTAATTTCAAAACACTGAACCTGACCAGCAGAGGCTGACCTTGCTCGTTATTATCTGAGTGGGAATAGCAGCTTTGAACATCATATGATCTCTGAAATGGTACCTTTTTTCATTAGAAAGCCCCCTGCTGAACACTGACCAAATACATAGCTTTTTTTTCCTTGCTTAAGGTACTGCTTAAAAATATATCTATATCTGTTCCTTTGCTAGTTATTAGAAGCAAATCAAAGTGTTACAATCCCCTTACTTGCAGAAGCCTCTCGTAAGACAGTGGAGCTCTTGCAATAGCGAGGAGCTGAAATGGATGCGGAGAGTGAGGGCTGCCAGGGCCACAGATGGAACAAGAACTGTCCCTGCAGTCAGCCCTCAGCCACCCAGGCCTGCTTGCCACAGGACACCCTCCTAGCCCGCCCTAAATGTTGATCAAACCAGCCTCTCCTAATGCTCCAGCCAGGGTTTCATCCCTGAACAACTGCCCTTGTGCTTGATGGTGCTGCTGCTGCACTGGCACCCCTCTCTCTGGGCGAGGACACTGCACCTCTGGAAGGGCACTGCTTTCAAAAGTGAGGCCCTGGGAAGTCCCGTCTGGCTGAGGATCTTGTATTTCTGAACCACAGAGCTGATCTCAAACCCCACCCATGCAGCAGCTCCCTTGAGGTGTGCTGGTTATGTGGAATCTGTGTCTTTCCAGATGCAGGATCCTTGTGTTACCTACACAAACCTTGCAAACGAATTGTATGATGACCCCCCTCCTTGTGAGAAATCCTCCTCTGCCTCTAAAGGTACACATTTAGAGAGCCTGTTTGGGGGGTGAATAATGACTTGCTGGTGTCTGGGACTCCTATCTAAAAACATAATTCTCACATCTAGGTCCTAGTTTTCATAGGTGCGAACTATTTTCTTTCATCACTGGTACTGATCTTACACAGCTTGCAAATGCAAATTCACGTGCTCGCCTTCTCTGCCTCACAACAAGGCAGACTCTTCTCACAATGTGCACTTTTCCTGGAGTGGTGTCAGGAAGAGCATGGAAATTACTCGAAAATTGAAGCTTCTTTTTGCTATTGAAATGTATTTTGGATTTAAAAAACCCAAACAAACAAAGGTGTGTCTAGAACCACAGGGCCACTTCCCTCCTTCTAGTAAGAAACTCTCACCAGGCACACAAGACTTCTGTAGCCTGACCTCTGGCATCTGCAGCATAATCCACCTCTGATGCTTCCCTGCCTTGTCCCTCTTTCCAAACCTGTGTGTGTTTCTCCTCGGCTTTGCATGTAGAACTTCTCCCGGGAGTGTTACAGGTTGCATATGTGGCAGTGTGATGCAGATACAGGTTTTCACGTAATTATTGCAGATTTGTCACAGCTGTCAAAAGTTTGCTTGTAGAGACTTGGCTTGTAGAGAGTGTGCTGCAGCAGAGGGTGGGAGGGTTCTTTAAGCCTTTAGGGTTTTTGAATGTTACTTGGCCTGTCTCTGTGCTGCTGAGACCACTTTGATTACAGACGGATCAATACCTCGCTGTTTGTGTGGAGGTGTCCTAAGTGCTATTGTCGTCTGCTCGAGGCTCTGACAAAGCAATTATTACTGTGGGAGTGGTGGGGTTACATGTGCTGACCATTAGCCACTCTCAGGTCACCCTGGCTTTTAAGGAAAGCAGCAAATGTCACTTACTGCAGTGGCACTGGCTTGGTCCTCTCTGGTTAAGGAACTGTTGATAATTCTATTATCAAGCTGCTGCTTTCTGGGACATCCAGCACTTCCTACAGAAAGGGTGGATTAACTTTGTGTTAGAGTATATAACCAGTGACACCTGCTGCTGTGCCAGAGTGTCCCTTCTCATCATCTCTGCATTGGTTAATTCCACAGTGTGTTTGCTACAGGCCCAGCATTGTCATTTTTAGTGACTGACACCAGGAAAAATAAAAATCATAACAAATTGAATCAAGACTCTAGAGCAAATGGAATTCTGGCATCTCAGTGAGTTAATTTCTTCTTTCATCATTTCCTGTCCTGTTGCTCACCCACAGTACAATCCTTGTTTATTTTTCACCTTGCCTATTGATTCCATGAAGTCCTTTCCTGCCTGGCTCTTAAACTGAGAAGGGTGATGGTTTCACAGTGCTCACCATGGCAGGCATTGGCTGTTTGGAGAAAAGGATGTATCCACCTATCTCATGCCTGTCCCTGCAGGGGTTTCCAGGAAGGATGAAACTTCTGGCTTTTTGCTGCCTTCTCCAGTGTTGAAAGAGGAGGAGGAAAGCTCTGCTTTGCTTAAGGAGTGTGGCTTCACTAGTGGCAGAGAAGCACTGGTGGGGTTATTCTCAGCACTCCTCAAGGGCTTTTGAATCAAATTTATTTTGGAGCAGTCTCCCTGGCCTGCTCTGGCTTTCAGTCAGGCCTCTGTCACCCACAGGATTCACTAGAGAGGAAAAACAGTGGTATACCACATCTTTTTATAGCCATTCCTCTCCCTTCCCCATCAAACTCGATTCAGCCAAGATGCTGGACCAGGGGGGTACATACAGTGGTGGCCCTTCTGCTCTTTTTAATTGCCTGTGGAGGTAATTAACAACACAAGGGTACAAGTAGTGAGGGGAAAAAAATAAATGCTGAAATTTCAGTTTATTCTGCTGCAAGACGTTGGTTGAAAAGAGTCTGGTGCGTTGTGTCAGTCCTACCCTTAGGAAAAAAGGGCTGCGTTCCTGCAAGTGTGGCACTCCCTCTTAGCCCGCGACAGCGAATGAATTAGGATTCCTTTGACTGTCAGCTCCTTGTGATGGCAGCAGCAGCAGCGTTTGCTCCCAGATGTTCCCCCAGTGCCAGGATGTCCCCTAAAGGAAGTGCTGTGCTTGCCTTGCAGGTGTGCCGATGCTATCCGTACAACCCAAAGGGAAGCAGAAAGGCTGCGCCGGCTGCAACCGAAAGATCAAGGACCGCTACCTGCTGAAGGCTCTGGATAAGTATTGGCATGAAGACTGCCTAAAGTGTGCCTGCTGTGACTGTCGTCTTGGAGAGGTTGGATCAACTCTTTACACAAAAGCAAATCTCATTCTCTGCCGCAGAGATTACCTGAGGTAAATAGAGGGATGCGCTGTGGGCTCTTCCCGAAGCCTCTCAGCGTGCTGCTGGCTGTCTGGCTGCCTAAAAATGTGAAAATGTGTGCTTGTGCATGGCCAGCCTGCCCAGAAGAGACTGGAGTTTCTTCCACTGTCTAAGCAGGGCTGTTTATTTGCCCTTACTTGCATATTTTGTCGTCTGGGAGGTGAAATCCTGGTTTTAGGTGAAGATACAGGGCAGAGGTCATGACTTTTTATTATTATTATGTACCAACAAGAAAAAACTCTGCTTGCTGAGTAAATTAGTAAAAACTCTTAATTCTCCTTGCATATCACTGATGCTATACTTCTGCTTATTGACTGAGACCTGACCAAACCTTTAGCTTCTCTTTTTCAGTCGTAGCTTTTAGACAGGCTTCTAGTCTTGAGTAAGGTTCCTCCCAAGGGGCTCTTGTCTCTTCCCTAACTAAACAGAGCAAAACTCAGAAATTACAGATCAACTTCAAAAAATGTTTCTGTCTGAGGAAATCAGCAGAGACCATCACCAGCTCGGAGTTAGAACCATTCTGTCAGCGTGTGTCTGCAATACATAACAACACATGGGATTTTTTCCTGGTGTGTATGGGGGTTTTGTGCAAAATACTTTATGCAAACATAAATGAATATTAATAAGACAGCAGGCCTAATGCAAACATTATTATGAGGGTCACACTGCAAAACACTGTGAGTTTTGCTTTGTTTTTCCTTTGGAAGAATGTACTTAATCTCCAGCTAATGTGTATGTTTTATTTTTCCTCAAGCACTGATAGCATTTCCCAGGCAAGCTCAACCAGCAAAACATCTGAAGCAAAACAAACCCAACATGCTGTTGGAAGATAGGGAGGTAAAATGCCTTCTAACCTTGCAGTGTTCAGGGGCTGCCTAGATTAGTGTCAGTGCTCAGATGCTCCGTGTGCTTCAATGTAAAACGTATTTCTGAAACTCCTCAGTAAATATTTTCTTAGTAAACTTGAACAAACAAGTTTGTCCTTCTAAAGACAAGAGAGGTTAAGCGCTGAGCCAAACAGAAGGAGTTGGTCTGTCAGCTGCCATGTGGGAACTGTCACCTTGCCCTTCAGCCCAGCAGTGCACAGGAGCATCCCGCCCAGGAGGGCTTTAGAGCTGAAACTCTTCAGGGCAGACATGAAACATCCCAGCTGAAATTCTGCCACACAGGCAGCATTTGCAGCTCCACATCTGGTTAGGTGGGGTGTGTCCCCAAAATCTAGGTGAGGAAGGAGTAGCTTTGGGTAAGGTGAACACATCTGAGGTGGAAAAGATAAGCAGCCTTTGGAGAAATAGAAAGGGTGTGAAGAGGAAAGAGTTAACTATCTTCACTATAATTAAATAATTTTTGTACCTTAAATCTGAGTATTTACCAATGTCACAAGTCACTTGCTCTGGCAGCATCCTTACCCTGTCTGTGCTAAGCTAAAAAAAAAAATGAGCTCCAGAAAGTTTAAATTCAACACTGAGATTTTCACCCCCAAATCAGCATTTTGGTTCTTCTTCTTCAGCTCAGCTATACTTTTCCTGTGTTGTGGACATAATTCTGATGTGTCAGGGAAGAATATTTCAGTTCTTCCCTTTTTGAGGAAGCCTTTAATCACAGTATCACAACTGGGTCATGCTAGATACTATCACAAGGACCCCCAAAATCTCACAGGAGAGCTACTTCCAGGAATAGTTTTCTTCCCAGGGAAAACAGCTGCATTATTTTCTGAAGTATTTGTTTGTTCTTTATCTTGTTTATGCATTATCTTCCTTTATCTTGTTTGCACCCAGCTTGCCAAGTGATCCAGGTCTCTCCATCTGTCATCCTCCACTTCATTATTTATCACTTGTCTTTGTCATTTCTGCTCTTGAAAAAGTGTTGTGTTTGTGATTTTTTTAAAAAAATTTGACCCTGAAGATAGATATTTAGCTTTATTCTATATGTTGCAGAACCCTGCTAGAAATCCTGAGCTGGACAGTGTTTCCAATTTACATTTGCTTTTTGAGACCTATGAGCTGCCCCATGTTTTGTCCATTTAATAAGCACCGTATTGATTTTGGTTTATTCTAGTTTCATAACAAAAATAATGTGTGGCATCAAATCAGACGTTAAAGTGCCAAAGGACAGCAGTATTGATGCTGTTAGGTTTAGAAGGACCCTTTTATCACTGGAGTTGCAGAGCATTTTCTTTCTTTCCTTGGTTTATCCCAAGAATGCTGCCTCGAGGTGGAAAAGTTCAATCTGTGATTTTCCCACTGGCCCCCAGATAATGTGAGTTTTCTGGGGTACACCAGAAGCCTGTGCTGGAGAAGGAAAGGAAGCCAGGAATTGCAGATTCCAGGAAGTGGTCCATGTCCCAGCTTTGTGAAGGGAGGGCAATTCATGACATGAGCCATGGAAGGCAACAGTTGGGACTTGTGTTTGACCACGGCCTTCCGTCACAGCACCAGTTAAACGTGGTCTCTGGAACAAACTTCTGGCAGGAAAGGTGTCTTGTAACCCCTCTATCTCCCTTTTTCAGATTGGAATAGTTCCTGGCCTTACAAGGGGGAAATTTTTGCTATTTGTGCCACATGGTTTAACTGTGAAGACTTATGTGGCCTTTACATTAAATATTCTCCCTTTATCTGAATTTAGGGTGTTAGAGCTTTGGCTGGTTTTTGTTGGGAAGAACAATAGAATTGTCACATTCCAGGAAATTTGACGAAGACTCAGCTAGGAAGGAACAACATTAATTCTCTAACAGCCTTGTTAATTAGCCCTCAGCTGTTTAGACAGCTTTACAGCTATCATGGCCTGCATTCTTACAAATAAGTAAATGTAGTTTATACTGGGGTTTTTTGAGGGTTCTGCTGAAATCCTGGGGTCTGTTCCCCTGATGCTAGGGAACCCTTTCAGGCTCCCAGGACAGGAATAAGGGCATTGCTGTGCAGTCCCATATTTATAGAAATATAAAGCAATTTTTTTTTTTACTTTAAAATGTCTTGTGTTGGATTCTACACATAATATTTCTTTCTCAATTTTAACTATTAGTTCTATTAATAGAAGGAGCTAAAGTTGCCATCACAATCTTCTCTACTGTCTGTTCCCTCCTGGTAATTTGAATTTTTCTTTCTGGAGAATTAACCATTCCTATCATTATATAATTCCTTCCCATTAGTAGTTTTAGAGTCTCTATCCACATTTTTTCTTTCTTGTTAAGTGTCTCCCAGTGTTTGGTCTACTAGTCAAATTTTAGCAGAATTCATTCCTAAAAATAACTTTTCATACTTCACACTGTAGTCTCACCACAAAGGGAGCACTTTACCTGGAGAACAGTCAGAGGAATTCAGTCAGAGGAATTCAGTCAGAGAGCTCCTGGAATATTTTGTTGTCAGTTTGCAGCCCTGGGACCCTCCTGTGCCACCCCTCCTGAGGGCAGGTGTCGATGAGCCACGGCCACTGCAGGGCTTGGGGCTAGGGATGGACTTGTGGCACAGGGACAGGACAGGAGCAGTGCCAGCCCCTTCCCTGCTGTGGCAGCGTTCCTTTGGAGCTGGCTTTGTCCCAGGCACTGGGAGCACAGTGGGCTGCCAGCCGTGCGTGCTGATCCTCAGTGGGTTTTCAGCAGAAACCTTTCCAACTGCTCCAGGAGCTGCGAGCAGACCGTAGCCTGATCATTTGTTTCAAAAGATAAACTGTCGTCATTGCTTGTGAAGGAACATTTGTTAACCTTCACTTTTCATAAAACACTTTCTTGCTCATTTTTTAATCATGAAAGATGAAATTGGATCTGGAGTTGTTATCCTTGTGGTATCACCTCAGTCTCCAGCTGTGTCTCGATGTATCTTTCAATACATTTCATCTCAGCAAATAGATTTACCATTTGTTTCATAATCGCGGTTCCAGCATTCCTACCTCTAATTATTTTTGATAAGCAAATGCTGTTGAAGGAACTGCTTCTGGGACAGAGCAGCTTAGCATGCAGGCTCAGATGGCTCCTCGCAGCCCCCACGCAGCGAAGTGTGTTTGTTCCGAGGCATAATTAAACATTCACCAAGCTCCGCTTCACAGGGATGGGCTGGGTGTTGCATCAGGATTTCCCGTGAGGAGCTGACAACTTAAATTTCACTGTGAAGTGCTGATGAAGAACGTGATTTTTCCTTTTTACTCAGCATGGTGCCCTCACACGAGCAAAGGCGAGTCGGGCTTGCTTTGAGAGGAGCAGAACTGTTGCTTCTGCGTGTTTGATATGCTGGTGTTGGGAAAGTTTTTCATCATGTAAACTGATTGGGGCCTTAATTAGACTCCAAAGAAAGCTCAAAACCTGCATTTAAAAATGATGGTGAATCAGTAAAAGAGAAGGGCTTTTCCAGGAAACCCTGATGCTGTTCTCAGTGGGTTTCATGGCAGTTCTTTTCACCCACTTTCCCACAAGTTTGGATCAGGGCTGCAAACTCAGCATGGCATCACTGCAGCTGGTGTTGGTGCCTCCAGGGAGCAGTGCAGCCCTCTGCATCCCAGCTGAGGGACGGGGACCTCCTGGCCAGACTGCCATCCCCTGTCACCCCTCAGCGCTGTCTGTATCACAGAGCCTTGAACTCCACCCTCAACAGCTCCTACTTCAAATGACTCAGATGCCAAGTTCTTGTGGTTTTGCTCTACTCCAAATGTCCCAGGGCATTAATTCTGTCAGTGAATCACTTCCAGGAGCCCCTTAGGTGAAGTGTTCTGTATCTGGCACACAGGCAGGGTTTAATTTTCTTGTGGGGTAGGAGCACAGACATGGGTGCCCTGCTCTGTTGGCACAGGAGGATGGGGACAAATCCCCTCCTTCTGGTGGCCTTCCCCAAGTCAGTGACAACAGCCCTGAGCCACACCACTGAACCATGGCTGGCTGTGTGAGAACAAGCCTTTGGAAATTGAGATGTGTGTGCCCCAACAAGCAGAATTCTAGTTAATCTCCCCAAGACATCACTAATGCTGGGAATGTGGCTTTAACCTGCAGAAGCTGCAGCACCTTTGAAGCAGGAAGGAGAGAATTTGGGATATTTTTTCCCTCCAGAGAAGCACAGTGTGCATGCATGCACTGAGAGCATGCCCTGCCGGATTTTCAAGGGACATGTTTAGTGTGGGAAGGAGAGGTATAAATGCAGTGTGGCTGAACAAATGGTGTCTGCTCAGAGCCTAAAAATGTCACTAAACTGAAGTGCTGCTTTTGCCTCGCAATAAGGGAGCATCTTGCATGCTGCATAGGACACCCTCACTTCTACACTTGGTGTCTACAGAATGAGGAGGATTAATTAGGCTCAAAATACAATGTGTCTTGGAAACATTGCTGTGCTTTGTGATGTTAAAGTACAGATTTATTTTTTTTTCCCTGCAGTAGCTGGTCCAGGACTTTCTCACAGCCTGTCCCTGTACTTGGTTTCTTTGTTTGCTTTTCGCCCTTTTTTTTTTTCAACTCCACAACTTCTCACTGAGAAGGAAAGCTAATGGGGAGTAATTCTGCCTGGCTGTGGTAGACTAGCATGCCTCTGGCACTTTGCAGTTTTCTGACTGCTGTATTTAAACTCCCCTGAGAGGATGTTGATACACTTGTGTTCAGCAGTGCCAGAGCAAGGATGGGTTTAAGGTCAGCTGTTTCAGTTTCATACCATGGGACAGGCTGGAGCAGGGGAGGAGGGCTTGGACTTCTCCTACCTGCTCATGGGCCCAGCTCCTCTGTAAGTATGGAGGGAGAGGCCAAAGGAGTGAAAATAAATGAACATTCAGATGTGTCCTTCAAGTGAAAACAGACTCCCTTGAGCAACCTTGAAGTTCAGGCCCAGTAATCTCTGAACCAGTGCGGTCACTTGGCCAGGGGCTGTCTTGTACTGGTTCAACTGCCCCTGCTATGCTGTCCTTGAGTGCCAAACCCTTTGGCATGCAAGATGTAAATTCATTGGGATTGAACTTGAAGGCTTCATGAGAGGACAGCTTGACCAACTTTATTAGTATCAAAATGCATTTCCTTTCCTTCAGCTGACATGACTTCCCACTGCAGCACTGAGAGCAGTGTCCTGGATAGGGGGGTGCACCAGCTAATATGTATTTACCAGGCTGAATTTCCTGTCACTGGGGCTTTCTCTACTATTACACAAAGGCTGATTACAGCAAAGTTGTCTGAAGTTTGCTCTTAAGCTTATTCTTTTTTTATCTTTCTAAGTGATGTTCAGGCTTTCCCTGCATTTGTTGGTATATTCAATATTCCACTCAATTCATACTTGTAGCTCAGCATATTTCTAATATCCACAGATGGGAAAGATACTGATTGCAGTATTTTAAGAGCCACCCGCACTGGAAAACCAGTTGTTGGTTTGTTTCAAAAGGTAGGGGCAAAACCATTTTCTTTTCATGAGAATGGATTTCAGGTACATAAAGCAAGTCATGTTCTACAGCAGGCCCTGATGAAACTAAGAAATAAACAGCAGCAGGCAAATAGGGAAGGTGTGTGGGAAAAACGATTTCACCTTCTGGCTGGGGAGGATATGAGCTGGAGTTCCATAGCTTTTCTAAAACTTGTATATCCAGATAATCTGGATATATAAATATGTAGAAAAATAGACAGTTGTACATCATTTGTACAAATGTAGATATTTATCTGTAGGTTAGTGTTTAGTCCTCCTTCAGTTCATAATTCTTATCTTTCAGTGTTGACAAAACCTTTTTTGGGGGGAGACTTATCGGTCCCCACTCAGCTGTTTGAATTTTGAACTTGTTTTGTTCTCGTGTTTTAAAAAATCCAGTGGACACTGCCAACCTGTCCTTTCTGTACCATTCATTATTTTTATGTGCCTGACCTTCTTCCTCTTTTTTTGTCTCCTATGAAGTCAACAGCTCCAAAATATTTGCTCTTTCTGCAGAGGGAAGATTTTCTCTTTTTTTTTTTTTTTTTTTTTTTTGATTGCAAGCTGCTATCTAGTCAGACACCAGGCTAGAGGGGGCGAGAAGAAATGGGGACTCTCTCCTTGTAGGCAATAACTAAACCAGATTGTTGTTCCTAGTGGGGACAGAAATAGGCAAACAGGTTTTCAGTTTAGCCCCCTGAACATCTTGGTTGAATTAAAAATCTGTTAAAAGGTGCTAAACTTAACGTTTTCATATGAGAAGTTTCTTACTGTTTTTCCTACAGTAAGAACCCTTTACCATTCTATCCCTCCCTCCCAAAAAAACCCACCAAACCCCTCAGGGTAGTGTGACATTACTAGGCTTTGAATTAATTTGAGGTGTACTCACAGAGTTGTGGAGGTCTGGATCAGCATGCACAAGACTGCTCTTTAGCCCAGACAAGACTACATAAAACCCGTCCTTTGACAGTTGCCTACTGCTTCCAGGAGTCCTCCCTTCTTTTCCCATTAATTCATTTGCATTCAGGGCTGTTCCTCTATGCCAATTAGCTTTAATTTTTACTATACACACTGACATCCATGGCCAATGAGAACAGGGCATAGCGGGGTTCTTAGTGTGCCCATAAACTACAGAAAATTGTCCTTGGACAAACTCCTGCTTTTAGACTGGCTGACAACAATAGACATGGTTAAGTTCAGGGCTAAGAGCCATTAAACATAATTACTACCACAGGGTAAAAGTTTAATTGTGCTAAATTTTAAATCTGCATAGTCTATGCTTATTTACAAGCTGGCTGGGTCTTCCTGTTACATAAAGGGGAATAAGTGTGTACTTAAAAATTGTTGTCTTTTAACTTCAAAGGGAAGGGAATAAATAGGGTTTTTTAGGAGAAGCAAAACAACCCCAAACTGAAAACTTTCTGTATTTCCAGCTTCTTTTATGCCAATGGCTCTGAGCTGCTAAGTAGAAGCTAAACATCTTCTGATAGATTTTTCTAATGCACTTCAACTTTGTGAGTGTGAATGTGCAAGAGAGTGTTGCATCTGTTACCAAGGTGTCTGGGGGACAGAATGCAGATCAGTTAGTTCATGTGGGGTTATTTTAAATTTAACCACAGATGAGGCTTTGTGGTGGAAGGTTTTTCCTCCTGCTCCTTATCTTCTCTCCCTCCTTCCAATAGTGTTAAGCTCCCCACTCCAGGAAGTTTCAGCTCAAGTAGGTTCTGGATCAGGACATGTCAGAGGTGGCAGGTTTTCTACAAGCAAACAAAAAAAAAAAAAAAAAAAAAAAAAAAAAAAAAGGCAAAAGACTCTGTTTATTTTGTGTTTTCATCCAACAGATTAAAAAAAAAGTCGTGTTCACTGAGCTACAAGTTACGGCGTATTTTTAGAAGCATGGTGAATACTTGGGGCTCTAAATCACTCCCCGAAAAGCAGATTAAAATTGGGAGGTGCTAGAATAAGTGTGAAATGTTCATCTGTTGGGAAAGGGAGGGTATAGAGGACTGTGAAACTTGATAGAAGAGACAAAGATTAGCACAATGACTCGCTGGAAGCCACATTATGTAGACATTAGAAGGCAACATGATTTCAGCTGGACAGAACATAAGCTTCAGTTCTTATGCAAACAGTCAAAGCTGTTTAACAATTGGTTTACCCCCAAAACCTCTGAAAGGAGACAGGTGAATACGATGCCAAATACATTTTTCATGTTTCTTAAGCTAACTGTTTAAATAGTTAAGTGAACATCTGTCCAAATTTCCCCATCATTTCCATTTAGAAAAGTCTCCTATTTGAAAGCTGAAGAAAAGCACCTGCTTAACAATGCAAATGGTGCTGTCTGGGGCCCCTTTATTTTGTTTAATCTAGATTGAGCTCCACACAACTGCGATGCTAATGAATAATGGATATTTTATACTTGTGCATGTAGCAGTGCTGGGCACAGAGCAAATCTAGGATTAACCTCCCAGTTTCCCTGCCTAATGCATTTGACTCATTTTTCTGAGTTTGCTGTGACTTGGGCAGTCTAAAAGCGGATGCCTGGTTTTATGGGAAATGGGAAAATCCTGGCAAAAGCTGTCAGGCTTTGCTGTGCCCAAGTGGAAAGGGGCAGCTAGGCTGAGGAAGGGAAGGACGTCTGGAGTAACGGCTTGATTTGTGAGTGGCTGCTGAATGGGAGCCAGGGCGTTCCAGGGTGGAGACCTGGATGCTTTTCAGTGCCACATTTTTCCAGTCTGGTCTGCTGGTGTTAGGCAGCCAAGGCCCGTGCCCAGCTGCCTCCCCTGCCTTGCCTGCCTGTGGGGGCAGTAGCAAGAAGGGTCAGCTTGCAGGGAGAAAAGGACTGCCTTTTTGCTGGGACTTCACTCTGCCTTTCAGCCTTCTGATAATGGAATCACGGGGGAAGAAATTTTGGTACTCCCTGTGTGGATTTTCTATGCTACATGGGTGTTTCTGTTTTGGTTTGTGTGGTTTAGCTCTCAGGGAAAACAGTGCTGTTTCTTCATAGGAAGGCCTGGGATTTTCCAGCCAGGCCTAATGAAAGACCACTGATACCACTTCTAAAGCAAAATAAGGGTGGGATTTCTTACAGCTGGAGAGAGAGCTGACTTCGGGAGCACAGCACTGTAGCAGGGTGGGAGGATTGTGTGGTGGTTTCTATAACACTGCTGAGCGTTTTAATTCACAATTACTGGCCAGTAATAATTAGTATTGATTAGCCTGGCAAATTGCAGGTTTAGAAATTGGTTATAGATTTTCCTGATGCTTCTCATCTGTGTGTTGTGGAATCAGCCAGGACCGATGGCTGGAAACAAACCGTGGGCCCAGGTCTGTCCGCGGGCAGCGGCGCGTTGCGTGCACAGAGCTAATGGCCAGCAGGCATCCCACGTCTTGAGGCTCATCACCCCCAAAATAGCATTTTTTATCACCTTCCAGGCAAAGTGACTAACCACGTGTCACCACGGGGTGAACCTTGGTTCTGCCAGCCCGTGGCTCAGTGTCCCCAGCACAGGCAGGTTCTGTGGGGACACCTCGGGCAAGGGGGCCGCGGGAAGGATGCCGCAGTCTTGCTTGAGTCCCCCGGCAGGAGCTGCCGCAGCAGCAGCAATCTGGGGAGACAGATAGTGAAAGCCAAGATGAAAATGGCAAAGCTTCCAGTGCTGAAGGGCTGTCCTGGAGGGGCGGGGAGCTGAAGTGGAACGGCTGAGCATGCTGTTCAGGCCGCCGTGGAAGGGCTTAGCTGGCTCCCGGGAGGGCTGCGGAGGCAGGAGGAGGGGGGCACAGCCAGGGAGGAGGGCTTGCTCTCTGAGATGCCTGGTGAAATGCTGTGCACTCGCTGCAAGAGAAATGGTGCTTTTTCTTTTTAAGCAGCAGGTAGGTGAGGTTCTTCCTGAGCTCTGTTGCAGCGCTGCCTGCCAGCATTGGCAAAGTTTGCAGGACTTCTGTGTCCTGCTGCCAGGCTGTCCCTCTGTCAGGCTGCGGCCAAGCGCACAGGCCCACGTGGAGCAGGACGGGCAGCTCCCAGCACCTACCACACTGCTGCAGGGAGGCAGATAGTTTTTGACTGAAATTTCGTGAGCCCCAAAATAGTGCTCTAAGTGTTTAATGCTTTTCTCCATTAGACAGCAAATTAGCCCTAGGCTCACAAACCAAATGAAGTTTCGTCTCGACGATCGGAGCCTGCTCACCAGGCAGTTTTATCCCAAGTTCCTGCATGCTGGTTGGTCAGTGAAATGGAGACTGCAACTTCTATTTATTGGTGCAATACAGTATTTGATACTGCTAATTACACTTAATTAGTCCTTCCACCATTTAATTAAAATGGCTTCTAATGATTGTGCTTCTTTGGCAGGCTCTTTGGTACCACCGGGAATTGTGCTGCCTGCAGTAAACTGATCCCTGCCTTTGAGATGGTGATGAGGGCCAGAGATAATGTTTACCATTTGGACTGCTTTGCCTGTCAGCTCTGCAACCAGCGGTGAGGACACAGTTATTGTACACACAGACTAATTTATACCTTTGCCCGTGAAACAGGGGAAATGTTGGATGCAATGCTGGCCCTCTGGGGCTCACAGCCCCCTGGCAGGGCTGGGCTGGGCTGCCAGGCTGACCTGGGGGATGCATGTGAGTACCTGTAGCCCTTTTACTGCAAATCCCCTTGGAGCTGGTGGGAGTTGGAGGGGCAAGGGAGAGGACACAGACACAGACTGTACAGCTGCTGCTGAATAAAACAAACTGCTCCAGCGTCCTTTCAGGAGCTACCCTCTTTGCAGAAGGCAGATGATGGAGAATGGACCTCCTCTGGCAAACTGATGTTATCTCGCTTAAATCACACTTCTGACATGCTCCAAACCAAGGGTGGAAAAGAAGAAGGATAAAGAGAAGGGACAGGAAGGAGAAAAATACTCTAACTAAGCTCTTTCCAACACTAGGAACAAATCCCTTTAGTAGTTGCTAATTAATAGGGGATCTTGGTGGTATAATTTTGAGTGGGGTTTATGTATTTCTGCTGAGTGGGAGAGGGACATCAGGGAATACAATAAAGGGCCATGCACAGTGTTTTCACTTGTACTACCTGTAGCCAGTTGAGTTTGGGAGGGCTGTGAGAAATCTTCCCAGCACCGTGTTTGCTGATCACCATAGGCACAATGGAAGCCCACAGAACCAGATGTTATACTGTGTCACCTTCTGTCAGATGCATCCACCTGTCCATCCTTGTCTAAGATAGATCTGGAACTGCTTGCAATTCTAACTGCTAGCTTAGTCAGGCTGTAGTGACTGCCCAGCCTCCAAGGGCTGTGATGATGTTCCTGTTCTGGATCTGTGATTGTGTTTCCCAAAGATGAAACTAGGATGCCATGCCTCATCCCATGGGAAAGTGTGAGAGAGACGACAAAACTTGCAGGAAGATGGAGAACCCAGTTCTGTAAAACTCAAGCTAAAATCCTGACTTAAACATTCCTTGGCCACTCTGGAAAAGAGTCACAGTGGGATCTCTCATGAAGCAGCCATACATGTGTGTGAATGCAAACCCCTGCAGCGAGATCCTGTCCAGTTCTGCTCTCGCACCCTCCGGCAGTGGCTCAGCCCTGGAGGTGAATTTGGAGTCAGGTGGTCGGTGTCAGAGCACGGAGGAGGCAATGGGGTGGCGGTGTTTATTCGAGGTGCGGGAGTCCCGTTAATGCTGTCGCCTGCACGGGCGCGGTGGCAGTGCCGGGGCGGCAGTGACATCTAGTGGCTCCTGGCCTTGGGCTCTCTGCGGGATCTTCCAGTCTTCTTTTGGGACTCTTGAACACAGAGCTGACCCCACCCCGGGATGTTCTTTCCACACTGCTACAATCACCGGTCGGTTCTGGGATTTGTCTCCAGACTCGGGAGTGCTGCGGGTGCTGCCGGGCTCAGCCCTCGGGATCAGCTCTTTTCAGCCCCCTGATGATTCCCGGGCAGGATGGGGTTGCTCCCAAACTCCATGCCGAATGTGAATGAGCATTATAAATGTCCCTTTAGGTAGGCCTGGGCTGCACAGTCAGGAGTGCTGGTTGGCCTTGGAGTCTGCAGGCTGAGTATCTCTCATCTAACCCCCACTTCACCCTTCTCCTCTCCCAGAAAATCCTAGTGCTGCCTAGTTTTCATTTGCAACAATTTCTTTTAAATTTCACCCTTTATTCAAAGGCTCCAAAGCACCTCTCCCTCCCTCCCTTCTCTCTTTAACTGCCAGTGTGGTCCCACTCTGGCCTTCAGACAACCTCCAGGGCTGTCACTGCCCGGCAGGAGAGTGCAGGGAGTCCCCCTGTTCTGGCAGAGTTCTGCTGTGATGCACAAGGGATTTGCTCAGTGTGTGAAGAGGCTGAGTTGTTCTGAAAGATGGGCTACGTGTCAATTCTTACTTTTGGCTGAGGTTAGAGGGCTACCAATTTTTATGACTTATTTTGTAGAGATTTGGGCTTGAAAGGCCGGAATGGAAGTGATCCTGTAGGAGACAGCAAGGATGCTGAATGGAGAACAGTGAGATTAAGTAAAGTTAAAAAGTCAAAGTTGCAGAGGTGGATGCCAGTTCTGGTTCTGAATTGGAAACCTCATCTGAAACCCTGTCTTGTTCTTCAGCTCTGAAAAGATTTGATGATGAAGACCTTTCTTTAGTTCTCTTCCAGCTTGCTTGCCCTTCTATAGCTGGACTCTGTATTGAGTTCTAAATCTATCACAGCAAAATCTCTAATACTTTTACCAAGTGTGCAGTGTTTTCATTACTTTCATTCCCTAAAACATCAGTTTTGCACCAAATTCTGCATTATCACTCATCCTACCATGCTTTAGACTGTTCTAAAGTCATCATGGTCATCATAGTGCTGAATAAAAGCTGGTCACTGCTGTAACTGGCTGAGAGGTCAGTGTTACAAGGGTTGCAGGAAAGCCAGCTGCTTCTTTTGCCATTATCTGAAGTGTGGGTTTGCTTGGAAGAAAATCACTCTTAAGAAATGGCAGAGTAGGTTCAGCACCTATTTCTCACTGCTGCTGGCTGGAATTTGATCACCCAGATGGGCTCTGCAACATCCCTGCTCCCAGCATGGGGGCTGGCAGTGTGAAACTGGGCCTGAGGTTAAATCCTGTTAAAATCCTCTGTCTCCAGTTGTGATGCATCAGCTGAAGAGATCCCAGTTTACTGGTGGGTTTGCAGGACTGGCAGGTAGAAAATGTTGCCTTTCCAGTGAATCAGACCCTTCTCCCAAAACTTCACGTCACATTAGGGTACCCCTGTAGAGTATTTCAGTTCCCTTCTACACACCTCCATGCCTCCCAACTCCCAAATTCTCCAGGTCCTCTTTTGGCTCCTCTACACCCAAAACCAGGTTTAGCAAGAGACCAGGTTTAGCTGTTGATGACACTGGTGGCAGGAACAATTTTGGCATTTCTCTTCCTGGAGATTTATATGCCACTTAAGGTGAGGATGAGTAGTGAAAAGCAAGCAGCTGTGTCTGTTATTTGTTGTGAGTAAACTGCTCCTGGGGAAGGTGCTGTTCAGGAGAGAGTGTGCAGTACAGTTTTACCATAACAGCTGTTAATTGAAATTAGGAATTATCTTTATCTTTTTAGTGTACAGGAAAGGTTGAATTTCAGAACTGCTAGAGCATGTGCCACAGAGAGAAGAAGATGGAAGGTCTTCAGTGCAATCCTATAAAGTGTGAATCAATGCCCAGCTCTCTCTGTACCAACTTGGCAAATTAATCAGCTTATTTGCAGGTGTCCAGTTGGAGAAAACTTGTGCCTGTGTTGGGCCTACAAAGGAGCTCTAAAATTGTCAGTGCCGTTCTTTTAGCAGAAAATAACCAGTTTTATGGAGATGCTCTGCCTGAAGCTGCCTGAGTTACAGTGATGAAAGTACTTTAGACAAGGGGTAGGCAGTGCCAAAGCTCTGCCTGGGAGCAGGGAAAATGGGCATTTGAAGTCTGCTAAGTCTCCTGAGGATGGGGTCACCTCCAATGATCTTCTTCCAAAGCCCTGTAGGAATTTTGGCCTGGCCAGAGGCTGGTACCTACCCCTCCCTCTCAGTGCAGAGCTGCCTTGAGGCACAGTGCCTGACCCAGGGAGTCTCTCTGCTTTAGGGACCTGGGGCTGATTTCAGACTCAGCTCTTGGGGCAGCCTGTGCTCTGGTCTGTCATTGCCCTGCCAGTGTGATGGACAAAAACCAGCCCCTGAACTGGGTGCAGAGAACATTATTTGTTATCTTAAGAAGTAAAGATTAGCTTCTGATTCCTGAGCAAGCAGGCAGGGCGGAAAAAGCTATTGGCTGTCAATTCACACCTCTCTGATCTTATATGTGGAACTTTTTTGACCTTAATGGTCAAATAAAATTGTTAAATATCACAAGCTTCTCTGTCAACTTCAAGACAAACAGAACAATTTACATGGTATATAGAGAACAGTGCCCTTCGCTCAATGAAGATAAAGGTTAGGAGTCCAGCCACCGAGAAATTTCTATTTATTGTTCAGCACTGTACACAAGGGGGTGAGGGAGGACTTAATAGCCAGTCCTTGCCTGGAAATTAGTGTAAATACTGCTTCACCCAAGGGAACTGTGGAAATGTGGATACCAGCAAAAACTTGCAATAGGCTCCGTGTAATACTGCCCGCTTGATTTCCTGGTTGGAGAGCCAACGTCTCTTGTCTGCAGGGACAAATCCCTTAACTGCTCCCACCTTCTGCAGCTGGCCTGGGATCCTGCAGAGAGTGGGACCTGCTCCCCAGGCTGCTCCCTGTGGCCTGGAGCCAAGCACGGATGTGCCAGGGAAAGGGACTGCAAAGCCCTGCGGTGGCACAGGGAGAAGCACTGGCAGAGCTGGAAATCAAACTCCGCTCACCAGAGTCGCCTTCAGACCCAAACTGCCTCAAATTCCCCCCATTCTAACGTCTGCTCATGCTCACACCCACTAATCCCTTTTTTTATCTTCCAGATTCTGCGTGGGAGACAAATTTTTCCTGAAGAACAACATGATCTTGTGTCAGATGGACTATGAGGAAGGGCAGCTGAACGGGAGCTTCGAGTCCCAGGTTCAATAACAGCCCCTGCTTCGCTGGAGCACTGTGGGATGGGCGCTTGGCCGCACGAGCAGCGAGGGCGTCTGTCAGCTTGCCTGCAATATTTTTTTAATTCTTGGTCCAGAGAGGACTATATACATTGTAGTACTTTTCCCCCCCAACACAAAGCAGTTACAATTTTAGATGTACAGTTGTGCCTGCTTAGCTGAGCACTGCATTGCCTGTATGTTTGTGAGTTTTTGGGGTCTGGGGGAGGGCTCTGTACAGTCTGTTTTCTGTATATAAACTGGAACATTTATTTTATGAAAAATGTAATGCAATTTTATTACTGGTGTGAATTAAAAATTATGAATGTTTCCTGGTCATCTTTGCTGTGGTTTCTTCCCTGTGTGGCAAAAGCCTGTATTTCCTGTGCTTTAGCTGAGCAGACTACTGGAAACATGTACATAGGTCCCTGGAAACTGCACGGATCACAGCAGAGGCAGGTTCTCTCATAACAACCGAGGGAAAAGCTGCTGCAGGGTTGTGGAGACTTCCATCCAACCACCTGCTTCCCTGTATAACGGGAGGGAATGAGCTGGGGGCAGGTGGTGGCTGGGAACCATGGGCACTGCTGGCGAGGTCCCACCGAGGCTGCTGTGCCCTGCTGAGCTGCTGGCTGAGAGGCTCCTTGTGGATTCAGAGCGAGCATTGCCGTGGAATTCCTGCTGGCTGCCTGATCCTGTGCCTCCAGTCTGGGCTGTGAGGAACAGGCTCCCTGCAGCTCTCCCAACAGGTGCCTGGGCATTGATCAGAATATTAATTTCAAGGCTTTGCTAGGCAGTGGGATTTTCCCGTGGGGCATCACTGGTGCAGGTCAGAGCTGATGTCAGGGCTGGGACGTGACCGGGCGCTGATGCAGCAGATCCCTGCTCCCAGCCCTTTCTGCTTACGCCGTGCCAGGTGCTTTGACCTCCCACACAACAAAAACGATCAGATTTGAAGCATCTCCCAGAGAAAAAATTCTGAACTGTGTTCCTGCTGCGATGCTTTGTGCAATGATTTTCAAGGTTATGCAATTCATGTGCAACCCACTGGACTGTATCAAACACATTTCTTTGTAAAGTGAGTGTCACTTTAATATAGTGCACCAGTAGCTGTAAAGGATGGCTGCAATTCTATTTATTTTGTCTTCTTGCTTTTTCTTAGATTTACCCCCCTTCCTTTAATAAATAGACACCGAGTACTTTTTTTCTGATGTGACTTAATTGGTTGCTGGTCCTGGGTCGCTTGTGTGTGTTCTCTGAATTGCAAATGCCAGATGCAGTGCAGCTTGGTGCTGCTCTGCCTGTTGCATGAGTTGCTTTTATGTACACCTGTGCTGAATAATGGCTAAGCAAGAAGCAAAACACCACCAGACACTTAGCATGCTTCAAAATATTGCCTGTCATCTAGAGCTACCTCAGACATGTGGATTGATTGAGTGATTTTTCTTCACAAACAGATGTTTTGGGTTGGGACACCCAGTATAAAATGTGTGGCCTCATCCTTTTTTAGTCCCAGAAACATGGAATAGCAATTAAGGACCCACTTATAGCTGCCTATGGATATGTGGTGTTTAACCTGCTGTTCCATTTTAGTGCTTCTTGGGGTGGGGGAAAGTTGTCTTTTGAGAAACTGTAGAGTTTATGCTCTTTTTGTAGAGGCTGTTGGAGGCAGCCACCCTGGGGCCATGGAAGGATCAGCTTGTTGCCCAAATGTTTAGATTCCTTGCTTTGAAATGGTCTGCCAGGCAGCCACTGCCCCTGCCTGTGCTCTGGATTGATTGCTCCCTGCCTGCCTGCCCATGGGATTTGCTGCAATTCAGCACACAAAGGCAGGGCAAGGCTGCTGTCCTGTGGTGAGAAGGGGAGCAGTAAAACCAACCAAAACCACTTACCAAACAAGCTGGAGGGGCTGTTCAGCTTCGGTTCAGATTCTTAAGGAGGGTCTTGGTACCAGTTTAAAGACTGAGTTCTTCAGAGAAAGGTACCTTAGTTACATCATGGGCCGTGACTCAGGAGCAGTGGCTGCTCATTGCCTCCCTGTGCTTGCCCTTGCTGTGAAATGCAGGCACTGCTCCCCTGCTGGGGAGCTTCATTTCTGATGGGCAGCCCTCTTGGTTTGTCACCATTGCTGTAGATCTGATTCCTGATACCTGATAAGATTCCTGATAAGGAGGAATTTCATGATGCTGGTCATGCAAAAGCCCCAGCTGGAGACTGGGTAGATGGGAGGAAAGCCAGTGACAGGACACAACTTCCCAGTGTTGAATGGGGTAGGGCAAATATCCAATTGTCTTATATTTAAAAAATAAAAAATACAAGGGAGGAATTGTTCAGCATCTGTATCCCTCTTTTCTGTGTCCGCACAGCAGACAAGGCCTACCTACCACAGCCTGTGCCCCAAAGAGCGTTGGAGGTGGGACACCTTTAAAAATGAAACTCCCAGGAGGACAATGCAATCATGAATTCTTGTCTGAATGCTGCAAATTTGCTTAATAGAAACAAGGGCTGGAGTGCAGACCTGCTATTGAATAATCACTTCCACTCTACGGAGCAGAGCAGGGAAACCTTTTGATGGTGTTATAGTCATCACTTGGCATAAATATTCATTCAAGGAATCAGAGCAGAGTAAATGGCATTTTAGCTGCTAATAATTTAGTATTAGCAGATAGCCCTTTTACTGCTAAAGATAACCACTGCTTAATCAGTTTAGTGACCACTGGCATACAGTATGACATTTAAGCCTGTGCCTCGGTCCCCGCGTTGAGGACACGGCTGCCACTGACCCCTCTGCCCAAGCCTCTATCGTTCCCAATGTCAGCCCCAGCTGCCAACTGCACTCAACTGGCTTTAACTTCTGCATTGTCTGCCGTTTGCCTCCTTATCTTAGATCAAAGAGGAATTTTGAGTTCATACCAGAGATGTTAAAATCCAGGATCTTCTGTCTCTTTCTCTTTTTGCGGTTGGGGCTAATGGCTGATCACAGCACAGTCTGATTTTGAGATTAAAAAACAAGCCAGTGTTTAAAGGCAATCAAAATCTTAGGCTTCATCTCCATTCATCTTTAATGCTGGTGTAATTGCTGCACAGATTCTGGCTCTTCCTGCAGACTTAATTTATTTTATTTTTGGAGCATGCCCCTGTCTGTCAGAGGGATGTCATACTTCCCTGAGCAGCATTAGCGCTATTGAGCACTCCGCCACCGGCAATCCAGCTCACCCCATTTCATATCCTGCCAAACAAGTTAATCTAATATTAACAGCGGTTTGTTACCTCGTTGTTAGCTTAATTTACTTTACAAGAAATGCTATATTTGCATTTCATCCCTCTGTCATTGGCCTGTGAACCGCGCTTCCCAAGGCCAAGAAGGGACGGTTCGCGCCGCTCGGCGCGGCGCTGCCTCACGGGGGAGGGGGCCATCACCCCCACCAGGCATCCTCCCTAATTGGCCAGGGGGGATGTGGGGAGTTGGGAGGAGGATTTCGAAAGCCACAGAGCAGGTCCTGGAAATGCAATCTTGAGAGCAGCACAAATGCCGCTGCTGCTCTTCCAGTAATAGAGCTGAGTGGTAGACAGCAGCTTTCCCTGGCGGCAGGCTTGTACAGTAAATGTCTCCAGTATGGAAATCAGCAGACATATGGGCACAGGGGCAGACTTCTGCAACACCAGCAGCTTCCTCAGGCTTGCAGGGAGTGCTCCCATGCCAGGCCCTGCCACAGGGGCTCACCCAGGTCTGTCTGTCTGCCAGCACGGTGAGGGGGCCCTGCGCCTCACTTCCAAATCGCTGGATCAGCAAAGTCCTCCAAGCAATCACTCAAAAGCCACTGTCCCAAATGATCCAGCAGCCCCATGGAGCCGTGCCAGCTCATGTGCTTGATGGGCAGTGGGATGCAGCTGGGGATGCCCCAGGATGGCCATGGGTGACACCAATGATCTGGTACCTGGGGCTGTCCCAGCTAGGTCAGGGAATGTGGAGTTGTTGGAGGTAGAAGTGGCTTTCCAGTGAAAGCTTCTGACTTGACTGTTCGTTAGCTCACTCTGTGTCCCATTGCTGAACCCTGTCCTTGTTCATGGGGCCTTGGCCTCCCACCTCCTCCAGCAGCTGCTGCCTTCCACTGCTCAAAAGAAGGGAATGACCTTTGTCTGGGTGTCTTGCTCTGGTTTTAATAGCAAAATGCTGAAGTATGCCAAGGGCAGCTCTAGCCAGGCTAAGACACCTGGCAGGGCAGTTTTGTGCTGCTGAAGGTTTTTAGTGAAGGTCTGAGAGGAAGCAGGGCTGGAAGGACAAAACCCAGAGAAACAGCAGGAAACAGAAAGGGGAAATGAAGTTGGGGATCAGCTGAAGACAAAAGTATCAAATATTTGGTGATGTTTGTGAGTGATTGGAGGGCAAATGCCCAAAACAGAGATCAACTTTGCCACAGAAGCACTATGAAGCCCCTCAAAAGTGATGTGAACAATGGAAGTGTAAATATAAATGCACATCCAGGCTCCACTGCCAACTGGCCACATGAGCCTGAAGCTGCAGAAGCTTCCTGGAAGGAATGTTTCACTGCTAACTTAAATTATTTGAGGAGAGGAAGAAGGTGCTGCAGGCTGCCTGCCTGAAGGGGAGCAGAGGGCCAGCTGCCTGTTTTAGTCCTCGATAATAACACTGCTGGAAAGAAATGTTGCTAATGCAACCTGAGCTTTTATGGGTGATTTTACTTAGAAAATTATCTTGAGAATAGCTTTATTATTACTGCATAGAACCAGGCATTTTCTTAAAGGTCTTGGCATCCCTGCAGAAACCGTAGAAAATTGTGATTTTATTTAATGAAAATATTGTTGTTCAAAAGCTGTTTCACTCTGGGGCTTACCCTTCAGGCCCATGTGCCTCCCAGCAGTGGAAAAGCATCAATTTCCTCTGGTCTGCCTCTCCTTCTGCAGCTCACATGGGGTTTTTTCACCCCCAAAATGCTTCCCTATGCCCTTTGCCACCCATGCCAAACTCCCAGTGGAGTTCCATGTCAGCCTGTACGTGGTAGTAGAGTGGCCATCAGTGCTGCTCAGAAATGGGTTGCCACCCTCCAAGGACAAACCCTGGTGACAGCCACCCTGGAAGCTGCTGGATCACTCTTCTCCCCTTGGCTTCGGGTCCCATCACAGCAGTGACTCCTCAAGCTGTGGCCTCCAGTTGGTGGCTCAAGGGCAGTGGAGGTTCAAAACACTGCCCAAGGTGTCCCTGTCCCCACCCTCCAGCTATAGAAAAGGCCCCAGTATTCATGAATGGCTTTTTCAGTAGGTCTGGTTTTCAACCTAAGTAACTCCTTTAATGTTCAGCGCTTGGGCTCACAAGGAGGGACTTCTGTTTGCAGTTTGGTTTTCTGAGAAGAGCGTATCTTGTCATAATGTTTTATTTAATTATTATTTCTTAAAATTCTTGCTGAACAGAGCCCAGAGATGCAGTGAAGCATCCTGCCTTGGCAGCACACAGAGTGCAGTCACAGCAGCCCTGGGGGGCTGAGGCAATGACCTCTGTCAGAGGAGGAGGAGGAGGAAGAGGAGTAGGAAAGGTGCCCCAAAGTCTCAGCTGGAATGCAAAGGTTCAGGACACAACATCCTCCAGAGCAGGATGCCTTGCCTTTGCACCTCAGAGGAAGCTCTAGGAAATGCCATCCTTTGGCAAGATACAAACACCAACAATGTGGCTGGGTCGTGGCCACAGTGACAGCCCAGGGGCTGCTCCTGGCTGCCCTGAACCGGGTCCCCTCACCCCACCGGGGAGCAGCAGCCTCATAAATAATTCCTCGGTGCAATGGCAATGTTGTAAAACATGAATATTTAGTGCATGCACAATAGTCGTTTATTCCTACTTAAATGTCAGCTGATGGAAACATATCTAAAAGGCTCCATTCCCGGGGAAACACAGGCAGCTGGAAGAGATGGGATGCAAAGTCACACTGCTTCTTGCCACACTGAAACCCAGAGCAGCAGTGATGGACCCCCTGCACTCTCCAGCTGCCACCAATTCCTGCTCCCTGTGTGCCAGACCTGGGGGAGCCAGTGCTGTCACACTCCTAACACATCCCCCCAAATGGAGGGTTTCACATTTGTGCCAGAGCTGAATTTGGCCAAAACTCTGCCAGTTTGAGGTGTGCACTCCCAGCACGGGTGATGGGGTGGCCAAAACTTTGCAGGACAAGGATGCTGTGGATGCAGGGATGTGGCTGAGGATGCAGGCAGGCAGTGCCCTCTCATCCTGCCTGTCTCCTGCCCACTCCCGCTCACTAGCATGAACGTTCAACACTTGGGAAGGGGGAAAAAAATAAAAAGAGAGAGAAATGAATTATCAGTAAAGAAACACAAACTTATGAAGGACAATTTTTTTTGCTGTCAATACACACAAAGAGACAAAAATTGGAAGCTTTTGAGGAAAAGAAATGCGTCTGAACTTCTGAGCGAGCGAGAAAGTACTGAAAAGCCCTGCCACGCCGAGCTCCTCTGAGGTAACTTCTGTGCTTGGAAAGAATATTTCAGAAGACATTTTATTCTTTAGAAGATGCCAAAAATGCAAGACTTGGCACTTTAACAAAACAGAAAAAGGAAAACACATAATCTTCTTAACTAGTAAGTCTTTGAGCCCAGGATCACATTGTTGCCATATAATAAAAAGTGATGTTATGCAGTAAATTGGGCAGTTAAGAATTCTGTGCATACTCAAAATCATGACATTTCAAGGACAATAAAGTTGGCTGGCTCGTGGCCATTGGCCATACGAACAGAAAACAAAAAAACGGATTGTCAGCTGGTTATTCATACCGCATTACAAAACAAGCCTCCCAACAGGCAAACACTCTTTATTGCTTGTGTTTTTGCTCCAGAAATATATTTTTTAATTAAAAAAAAAAAAAAGAGTTCTCGCAGCATTCATCTTACAAATGTTAACCCCTTAAAAGACAATTCTGACATGCTTTGCCGCTGGCTTTTCCACTTTATAAATGTTCCACAGACAAGGAGAAAATCAGAAGGAAAAATTTATTTCTCACATGGCATAAGTGTCTGTTTCTTTATGGAGAGGAAAAAGAAAAAGAATCAAGGCATTTGAGACAGCTTTTATGCTATTAATCATGTGGGATGCAATTAATCTTGTGGGATTAATCTGTTTTGATTTTTGGGGCATCTGACTTGAAATCATCCCCGGAGAGTTGTTTTCCAGAGCAAACATATAGAATCTGTGAGTGTGCGCTGAGTGACGTCCCCAGACCTGCTGCCAGGGCTGAGGAAGGTCCCAGTTTAGGGAAGGGCTGCGGAGTGGGGCTGGTGGCAGGGATGTGCTGGCTCAGGGAAGGGGACCCGCCGTGGGCAGGCGTTGTTTTGGCTGTAGCCGTGTAACTTCAGGATGTGCATCGCTTTACCATCAGGATGTTCATCGCTTTACCGTGACCCGCGGGCCCCTACCGGCTCCCCGAGGGCTGTGATGTTACTACAATTGTTACACTTTGTGCACAAACAGGGATTCCTGTCTCCTCGGCGCCTGCAGCACACAGCGGCAGCGATGCTGCTCCCCCCGTGCTCTCTGCCGGCCCTGCTCCTCCAGGTTCAGCCAGGAGCCGGGAATGCCGGCTCATCCTGGAGGTTTACTGACACACCGCTGCTGCTGTGTCCTTACTCTGTCTCTTTCTTGTCCCAGGGGGTTGTGCTGGAGCAGCTGCAGGTGGCTTGCATCAAGATGATCAGGACCACACCTTCTGGAGGTGGTGGGGGAGATGGGTTGGGGTGAGATGCTGGGAGTATCTGCTGGGAACAGGTAGGACAGTGGGCTTTTTGTGAGCTTTTGTTTGCGCTGGAGAAAGTGCAGGATGTGTCTGCACATCCTGGGCAAGGGAGTGAGCCTTGTGAGGGGGAAGTGCTGGGCACATGGTATGTGCTGGTGAGCTGCTGTTCTGACTTCTTGCTAAGAGTTGCAGTAAGGAGAGGAATGTCAAATCACTGGTTAAGTCATTCCCCCTGGAGGACAGGTCTTTGCTGTGGGAGGGAATGATGCCCCTGTTTGGTCACAAAGCTCCCTCCTGGGTTTTGGGAGAGAGACTGAGTCAGGCTGTTGTGGTGAGAGTTTTTCCCCTCTGTCATTTAAGTGAATCTGTCCTGACCACAAGTTAGGGGAGAGGCCTGGTCAAATAAACTTCTGTAAGTGTTTCTTTGGAAAGTGCTGGTTGTTTGTTTGTAGAAATGGCACCTGGATAGATCCTGAACTGATGCAAATAAATTTGTTGCCTGTCAAGCTACTGTATTTCTCTCATCCTCTGAGTCCTGGGTCAGCTCCCTGCTCTTCTATAGTAGCTTCCACTTTCTGTGCCACTGGTTTCCACACAGTGCCTTTGCTTGCTCCTTCTGCTTCTCCCTCTCCTCCCAACTTCTTGAGCATCTTTTTTGCAGTGTGATTTGCTCAGCCTTTCTTTCCTATTTTAATCCACTTTTGTCTCTCCCCTGGCTCTGCCTATATGTGTTGTTTCCCGTACTTACCTTGTTTTGATTGCACATTCTGCGGAACAAAGCACAATGATGCCATTTTGTGGATAATTAAATCCTCCTGGTTGTGGTCCAGCCAGTGGGACAAGTCATGCAGGAGGGTATAAACTGTCTGGATTTGCATGCAGAGCCTGTCATCTGCTGTGAATCATTTTGGGATGCTTTTGCATGAGCGAAGCTGTTTAAAAATAAATTGTATTGTATTAGACTAATGGAAGATAATAAATTTGGCTGGTCTTTTAGCTTAAAATTCATCAATGTCTGGAGCTGGAAGGGGGGAAGGAGCTGGAGGACATCGAGCCATCCGGCAATTAATGGCCAGGAGCTCGGCTCTTGCCAGGCTGCCGTGATGCCCAGCAGTGTCATGCTGCTCTGGCAGCTTGAGGATAGCACGAGCACTAAACCCCTCTTAAAAAGGAAAAAACTACAGAAAAAATCCTTCCTTCTTTTAAACATCAATTAACAAGATATCCTTTAATCAAAGTCTGCTCCAAGTGGCACTGCGCAAAGGAATTATTCCAAGATCAAAACCCTTTGAATTATTGAAGCCTTTCAACCCTGATGGCATTTGATGTCCCCGTGCTAGAGCAGGGAGAGCCCTTTCTGAGGAGGGGGTGTAATCTCCCCAAGATCAGAACATGTCAGCTCTGCTCTGATTTTGGCCAGCAGTGTGGGAGAGGGGTTGCAGACTCGAGCCCAAGGCTTGTGCACATCTTCCCTGGGCAATTTTGGGGAGAGTAGCACACAGAGTGCATGACCTGTGCTGCCTCGCTGGTGTGTGACAGGGCTCCTGGGACAGTGGCCCTGGCAGGGGCTGCCCTGTAGCCCCATCCTGGCTGTGGGGTACGACTGAATTTGCAGCGGGGACAATGGGCGTCCCCACAAAGCGGGCGGGCTGTAAATCGGCTCTGTGGTTGTTTCTGAGCATCACCACCTGCTCGGGGCGCTGGTGCCCCGCTCCCCCATCCCCTGGTGCCCGTGTGTCCCGGCAGATGCTCTCCTTGCTTTCCTGCGAGTGCACTGCTGCAGACAGACTGCGGCACCAGGTGGCTCCGGCGCGGCTCCAGGGCAGCATCCCTGTGGTGTGACAGCCTCCTGATGCCAAGCCCTGGCTCTGGCAGAGGGGTCTCTCTCCCACTAAAATCCAGTTGCTTTTCCCCTCAGCCCCCCTGTGTGGATGATGCCTTCTCATCCCGGTGCTGTTGGAATTTTGGGGTGATTCTGGTGACATTGCAGAACGAGGCCTGACTGAAGCCTGATGTAGGGGGAGGCTCTCACCTCCCACAAGCACGTGGAGAGAAAGCAGCTTGTTACCAGAGCAAATAACTCACAGTGAATAATTCCTTCTACAAGCACAACTCCTGGTTTTGAATACCTGCAAAGGGGCTGTGCTCTTCCTGAAACTGTTGGTACTCAGAATTAATGGAGTTTCCTTTTATGTTTCCCTTTTGGTTTGGGGTGTGTGAGTGTGTTCTGCCTGTGCTCGGGCTGTGCTGGCCAGCTGCAATGGCTCACACCAATTGCCACTCTGGTACCCTGCCAGAGTACTCCAGCATTCTCCCTCTGCACAGCCGGGACAAAGGTCCTAGAAATGTCCTAATTCCCTGAAAATATGGCAAAAGCAAAGACAGGATTAATATTCACCTAACACAAAAGGCTCTGTAGGCAAAGCTTGATGGAAGGTGAAGGCAAAAGCCCTCTGAGCAGGGCTGCTGATGTTTAAACTCACCTGAGTGTTTGAGAAAGTGCCCTGGATGCATTTTTCTAGTAATTTTTATTTTCTTATGGTTGACCCAATACAACTGTTAGTTTTCTTTCACATTTCCAGTAGTGCTCCTCTGAGGAAGCCAGGAGTATAATTTATGGAAGGAAAAGGTGCAGAAAATAGATGCTTTGGCCTCTATAAAGTACTCCTGCCACTTAAGAAGCCACTTGATGAATGGAACCTTTGGTTGATGTCATTTGCTGGCTTTGTGAGCACCTTCTCCTAAAGTCTTGCTTTGAGGAAAAGCATATTTTAAAAAGTGTGTGTCTTGTGTGTCTGATCTGGGCTCTGCTGTTACAGGTGGTGAGGCTCAAGGTCCCGGAAACTCAACTTATGGCTGAGAACAGAATGAAGCAGCGTTGTGGTAACTTTCCTCCTTCACCTCCCCCCAAACACTGAATTTACAGCAGGAGATAAAGGCTGTGAGAAAGCTGCAGGTACAAACACATCATGCTTTGAACCTTTGTTGTCTTTCCTTGCACACAGATCACTGGCAGGGATGGTCTGGCCAAAGTTAACCCTGCCCATCGATGTCCCAAAGCAGGGTCCCAAGGGACTTTTTCAGCAGCAAGGTGTGATGGGCAGCACCTGCTTGGGCATGTGGTTATGGCTGGCTACCCCAGGAAAATAAAATAAGCTCAGATTTTATCCCCATTAGCCAAAGCTCAAACCAGAACCCCTTTCCCTTGGCTGGAAATGGTCTGACACAGGAGGAGGCTCCAGGGCTGCCTGCCTGCTGCAGGTGTGAGAGGTGGAATTTGGGATTAGGGGTCTGGTCCTACAGCACTCTGCTCCAGTCCCACCTCCTCTCACATTGTTGGCTCTGCCCTGAGTTTTGCAGGGATTCCTTGCAGAGACCCTCCTGGTGACTGCTCAGTTGCAGACCACCTCCAGCAGTGGGGCTGCCCCTCCCAGGTGCCACAGGAGCATTCCCAGTGTGTGTGGGGGGCACAGGAGCCACACCCGGGGCTGTGCAACAGGTAAACCTGCACCTGCAGTGGGATCACTGCCCTGGTAAATTACACTGCTCAGGAGTTCATTAGATCAACTTTCTAGTCAGCCCAGACCTGCTTTTTTTATTATCCAATTAACTGTACATGTTAATAAGAAATTTTCTTTTTGTATAAAACTGAGCAATTTTTTTTTCTCTGCCTGGAGTAACATAAATAGACCTTTTCATATATAGCTTCAGTGTCCTGGGACTGATTTGTGGATATATATTGCTGCTTAGAAAGGCTGTAATTTACAAGTGATTGTTTGGAGGACTTCAAATTACCACCACTCATATATATGGATATATAAACAAAAATTGAAGCTTCTTGTGACATTCTACATAAACAATTTTCTTGGGAAGAAAAAGGATTCTCAATAAAAATAATAATAATAATAATAATAAAGCCCAGGGTTTTTTTATATCTATGCCACTACATAAAGTAGGAGTAGATTACTTCAGTCCTTCATTTATACTTCAGCATTTCTGGAACATTTCCTCTAACATTTTATCTTTTTGGGGTTTGTTTTTTTTCCTTCCATCATATATAAATAAAATCCTCCTATACCCCATTCCTGATGGGTTTGGGGTATGGAGGTAGCAGAAACCCTGCTGCCCAGCCCTGCCTGCCTGTGCTGTCTCTGAGAAGAATGGGGATGGGAAGGATTAGCTCCAGCTACCTTAATGAAATACCACTTCAGCTTCTAAGTCTCTCTTACAGAAAATACATACACGCACAAAGAGAAATACTTTTGGAAGCTGCTTGGGATTTTTATGGCCCTACTGCTGGGAGTTGCTGACAGGGTCTGCTCTCAGCAGTCAGGCTGTTAAAGCCACATACCCTAAAGTCACTTTACTTTGGAAGATATTTCTGTGAGGGTTTTTTGGCTTTCCTGGTCCAAAACAGAAAAAAACCCCAGGGTCAGCAGGAGCAGCCAAGGGCACAGTTGCAAGAGGAGCCCTGCAGCAGCACCACTGAGCACCCAGGGCTGTGCATCTGCCCACAACATTTGTCCAGCATCCAGTGTCTGTGCATCGGGGAAAGCTGTAAGGAGGTGTCATATTGAAAGGTAAAGGGGCTTTTCAAGCCATTAATTTGTCAAGTTGCTATTTATTTTATTTTTTTCTAACTCTTGTGAACTCTGAGGCATTTACAACACGTCCCATAGTTATGAGATTTTATTTTTTCAAATTATAAACAGGCTGATGCAAGTTTGGATGACTTTATGTGACCTGAAAGTAGGTAATTTAGTGGTAGTTAATGCTCCTTTCCCATCAGAAACCAAGTAATTTTTAGTCCCTTTATTAAAGGAAGCAACACAATCTGCTTTCAGCTGCCAGCATGCATTTCCAGTGGAAGGGTTTAAAAATGAGCACAACCTGAGTAGAGGAAAAGGGATCTCGATGCAACGAGAACATGCTTTTTTAATTGAGATTAGTTGGCCCATATTCCATGAGCAAATCCCATCCCATGGACACTGTTCCTGCCCAGGCAGGCAGGATTTATCAGCCTCGGTGCTGGAGGCTCCCTTGTGCTGCTGCTCTCCCAGGGAGCCGGAGGAGCGAGGCGGGACAGGCTGCTGTATATCACCCATCTCCTGCTCACCAAATGATGATTCAGATTCACACTGAGATCCATAAAAGTCAGTGGTTTATTGCTGTCTTGTATTTCTGTATTAACCACCTCATTATCATCCCAAATGGAGTATAAATCTGAGGGTATCCAGTTGCTCAAGCCCGTGTGCTTGCACTCCCCTGCCTCCTGCCTTATAAATCCCGGCTCCGGGTAACGGGAGGGACCCTGCAGTTTCCCAGGGCCAGAGCAGGCAGGGTTTATAAAGGACCAGCTTCCCGTCCTTGGGGCAGTGCTCCATGTCCTCCTGATGTGTCTCTGCTGCTGTGGGGCACTGATGCTTCCCGGGAATGCCGCAGACACAAAGCTGTGCCTGCTGCCAGGCCACACGTCCCACCCCTACGTTTGGGAGATGTGCTGGTCCCTCGGAGAGAGGCCTGTCTTTGGGGTCTGGGGCTTTTTGTATGGAGGGTTTGTGGCTGATATGAAGCCAGCTGCCACGTGGCTGGGACGTCTGGGGAGAGCCCCAGGCACCTTGACCTCGGCCACACGCTGCCTGCTTTGGGCACTGGGCCCTGTGCTAGAAAAAGCCCCAAATGAACCATGAGGCTGGGCCAGGCTGGGTCGGATCACGCCACAAGCAGCCCTGGCCAGGAGCAGGATGCATCTGGAGGTGCATGGGGGATTCACTGCTCTGGAAAGCCCTGAGGGTTGCCAGTGAACCCCCTGCAATGCACTGAGCTGAGATTTGATGCCATGTCCATAGCTCACCATGCGTCAGCGTCAGAAATACTCACAGGATTAGGCACATGATCTTCTGATCAGGATTTCTCATTCCTGAGAACACAAGCCATGAGCAGGAGACAGCTTTTCCTGTAGTTTAAAGCTAACTGTGTGTGCTTCTAACTGTTGATGAAAAATGCTTTTCTTCGCAATGAAGTGCAACTTTCCTAAAACAAGCTAGGGGGAAAAAAGTGCAACCTTTGGACCAAGGTGTCCCAAAGGCAGCAGCTCTGTCCCCCTCAGCAGGGTCACATGTTGCTTTTCTCAGAGAACTTTTCTTTTTTGTCTCATTCATTTGGTGAGAGGAGAACAAATGAACCATGGGGAAGGCAAAATAATTCTAAACTTATAATTATTTTCTGTTTCTGCATAATACAAAGCACTTTTGGAGCAGGTGCCTCTTAAAACCTGTTCATCACTACCAGCTTTTTTTGTTTCTAGTTCTCATTCAAAGCAAAGTGATGAGTTTCCCAGAATGTGATAAATTACACCCCTCCCTTGCAAATTATTCTCCTTCAATCTTCCACCATCTCTGGTCTTGACACATGGGCTGGAGAGGGCAGCAAGCTTTTAAACCTCACTTAATGCTCGTACCCAAGAGTTGCAGAGTTTTCTGAGTTTCTCAGAGGTCGTGCTTATTTCTCACACTCTGCATGAATGCTTGTTTAAAATTATTATTATTTTACTCACAATTCTGCCGCTTTTGAGCTGATTCAGGCACTCAGGTCATGTATATTCTAAAGCAAAGCTTTGGAGGAGGGAAAAAATATCAGGGACAGATACATTAGGGACACAGTTGAGGAGTCTGTTTGATGCTATGTTCAATGCTGAGACTGCCATGAGGACGTGTGGCTTTTCTTCTCTTCCTACTCCTTGTCCAAGAGCTGCTGAACTCCCCTCAGTGCCTCCCCTCTGGCACAAGGTTCCCTTCCCTTTGTTCTTTGTTGTTAGCCACTGAAATATCATGTAGTTGCACAAGATGGTTTGTTCTGTGCCTCTTATTTCCCTCTGTTGGGTCTCTTCTCTTCACAGAAACAACCACTTCCCATTTGGCAGGTCCTGGGCTGTCGGCTCCAGGCAGGTTTTCCCTCATTAACCTCCGAAGATACATTTGTAAAATGTCAGTGTCATACTCCATCATGCAGTGAGAACTATTAAGTGCAGATTGTTATTCCTGGATTCAGACCTACACCGCCTCTTTGCCTCCCTGGGAGCCTCATGTAAAGATCAAATATGATGGTATGGATGATGGTTAGAGTGAGCAACCTTCCTTCCCCTTCTGCTCCGTTTTTTGTTTTGTTTTGTTTTGTTTTTAGTTTATTTATTTCCCCCCAGTCTAGTTGATCTTTCCCACATTGCACTAAGCAAAAGCAACTGGGACTGGCAGCACAGCCTTTTGTGGTGTTTTTGGGGTGTGATGGGAGAAGCAGCTGCCAGCTAGGACAAGATAATCCTGGCTTTGAGACGCCTGAAGATGCCCAACACACAAAACTTCTGCATTGTCCTTCTGCAGAACACAACATTTAACTGGGATTTTTTTTTCTGCAGAGCACTGTATCTTCTGCAGCACTGCATTGCCTTTCCAGAATGCCCTCAGAACTCTGAGAAAACATTCATCTCAGGAAGCCTACAGGCTCTCCAGCAAGGAATCTGTTAGCAGCAGACAGGAGCATGAACTCAAGCACCTCCTTGTGTGCACACTCCTCATGCACTCAGGTGTTAAGAGGCAGGTTCCCTAGAAAAATGCAGAATGTTGCAGCCTCACTGGTGATGGAATCAGCTGGCTGCTGACCCCTGATGGAAATATAGAGGCACTGGTTTTCTCAATGGGAGGGAGAAATTCATGCTCATGGGTACAGTCTTCTCTCTTAAGCCCTGGTCCAATTGCTCTAACATAATTTTGGGCTTCTGAGGCAAGTCAGCACCAGGAGAGGGTGAGAAGAAAGGAATTTAATCAGAAAGACATTTCTCCAAACCTTCATTCATTTTCTGGGTGTGCATTTGCTGGAGTGTTCCCACAAACACGCTCAGCGTCACTCTGGTCCCTGCAGACTCCTCCAGGCAAAGATGATTTACCCTGACTCTGGAGCTGCCACGAATGAAAGGCACTTTACAAATGCTTCTGAAAGAAGAAAACCTCTGTACTCCTCTCCTCGTCATTCACTTTCAAATTGATAAGTTAAATACTGTACTCCAGCATAAACATTTCTCAGGGACAAAGTATAAACATTTCTAGTGGAGTGCACTTAATACAATTTTGTTTGCCAAGTGGCGCTGCCTCCTCCCAAGCTACGTCTACGAGAGGGTTTTATTTAAATGGAGATATAAATTAATTGCACTCAGCACAGCCTCTCATCCCAGCTCTCTCCTGCATCTGTACCCTTGGACTCTGTGAAGGGAAGGGCAGGTGGGAGCTGTGGCAGCTGAAATACTGGCAGGACACCACTGCAGCCCTTCCCCTGCCTGCTGCCTTCCTGGTCTCCCTTGACTATTTTTTTTCCATTGCAAGGCATGTGACTGGATTTGCTTTAGCTGGATGGATGCAGATGCAATTCCATGACAGGTCTCCTTGCCAAGGCAGGGGTTAATGCAATGTTTTGTGACCTGGCTCTGCAGTGAGGGGTGACACCAACCCTCAGACAGCTGGATTAGATTAATATATGTCAGATATTTTAAGGTTTCATTCAGGAGAAAGCCTAATTTTAGACTTTGATTGAATGCCCCTCTTGGTAATAGCATGGATAATTTCCTTTCAAGATTGGCAAAATTTCAGTTGTGATGATGTCTTAAACTGGGCCCAGTTATTAACAAACCTGAGCTTTCTGACATCTGTCTGTCCCTTCTCTACCTGAATTCCTGTTTAGGTACAAATTATACAGAGGCTGGTCAAACCTGACTTTCCTCCAATCCTTACTCATGCATTTTGTTCATCCCTGAAATACTTTGGAGCAAAGTAAGGAAAAGTGCCGCCCTTGTGAATGGAAATCAATTTTGCCAGCTAGACCAAAATTCCCATGTTTTGCAAGGGAAAACCACAGCAGGTACCAGAGTCAGGTGTTTTCAGTGCTGTGGAGCCTCCCTGCCTTCAAAGGAAGGTGGGCAGTCACAAACTCATAGGATTATAGAATAAGAGACCTCAAGGATCATCTGGTCCAACCTTTCTTGGCAAAAGCAGGACCTGGAGAAAAAGGTCTAGCTGAATCTTAGAAGTGTCTGAGGTTGCAGAATCTACCATTTCCCTGTGGAGATTATTCCAAAGGCTGATTGTGAAAAAATTTCCTCTGGAATATCCCCAGGAGTAATTCTTAGCCATTACTCCTTGTCTTTTCCATGTGAAAAGGGGAGTTTTCATCTTTGCAGTCAGGAGCTTATGAAGTGTTTTGGGGGTTGTTTCCTCTTCTGTGAGATGCCAGAACAGCTATGTGGGGAATTTTGCCTGAGAGGTTCCTTCCACAGCAGTCTGAGCTGCTCATTACAAAAGCCAAGGGGAGGCTCAGGGCAGGGGATGAAGGCTGGGGATGGAAACTTCAGCTCAAGTGCCAGGGAGTCCCATGGATCCCAACCTGCTTGAGGCCCCTCCAAAGCTCTGCCCAGCTCCTCCCTACCAAGAGCTGCAATCTGTCAAGTCTGCAGAAACAAACTTGTTCTCATAAAACAGCAGTTATTTTATGGTACCAGAGGAGAAATGTACAGCCAGCATCTTGCTTCTCATCAGAAAAACAGCAGCTACCTTTTGTACAACTCTTGGGTTTTTTTCCCTTTTTTTTTTTTTTTGCCTTTAAGATTAAAAACCTCCCAAAGAAGGCTTACAAGGTTTATGGCAGATGTATACAAGAAGCAAATTAAAATTCCATAAATATATTTGCTGGCTAAAATTTATATATCCTGTATTCCTCGGGTATCTAATTAGATCCAAGAAGCAAATAGCCCTGCAAAGGATAGGCATTTTGTTCAAATAATTTTTAAAAATTGAGCTAAATAATGGCCATTTTATACTGCACACAATATAATTGTTCTTCTTGTATTGGGGAGCAGTTATAAATTATCTGGTATCCCATTCAGCCTCGTTGCCAGGCCGAGTACCAAACAATTGTGAATGTAGTTACTGGGCACGTAAATTCATGGTTTTCTGACAACTACACCGTTACTGCTGCTGCTAACTAACATTCTGCATAAAAAATGCAATCCCTGGGAAAGAAGGAGCATTTGTCTAAGTGCTGACATTGAAACATTCTGAATAACTCCTTGAATCATTTGTACTATTATGGAGAGAAAATGTAATTATTGTAATCAGCCTTGAGTCTGAGGCCATGTTGTTTAAAAAAAAAAAAAAAAAAAAAAGGAAGGGAGAGAGGAGGGGGAAACCAGATCTGAACAACTAAAATGAACCTTGATAATGGAGCAGCCTTGAATTCCACTTCATTTATCACACTAATGGATGTCAAGATGACCTCAATCAAACATTTTGTTTTCCAGTTTTAAGCAATGGAAAATGTTTTTTTTTTTCTCCTCTGGGAACAAAAAAAAAGGGAAAGTTATTTAAATTGTTCCTAGTAATTACATTAGAGTAGAAGGTCAAAGTCAATATGAAATAGTATCAACCAAGCTTTTGATGAGTCTTGTCCAGGCTCTTTGCTGGCACAGTTCACACATCTCCATAAGCTTAGTGCTTCTTTTTCCCTCTTCCTTGTGTTTTTATGCTTAAATAGAAATCCCATTTTGTGGTGTTTTTATCTGGAGCCCCAGTAGTATTTCATAGAACATTTTTAAGTAAATGATCATGGGGTTTAAGCACCACCTCCCTACCCTAGCATACTTCAGGATTGGGTATAGCTGTAAGAAAGGCAGAGAAATCTGAATAAAAAGAGGTTTATTTCAACAGCATTTCATGAAAATATCTTGATTCACAGAGGCCAGAGGAACCCTGATGAGGTTCAACAAGGGCAAGTGTAGGGTCCTGACCTGGGGAGGAATCACCCCAAGTACCATCACAGGTTGGGGGGTGACCTGCTGGAGAGCAGCTCTGCAGAGAAGGACCTGGGAGGCTTGGTGGATGATGAGCTGACCATGAGCCAGCAGTGTGTCCCTGTGGCCAGGAGGGTCAATGGGATCCTGGGAAGGATGTCCAGCAGGGTGAGGGAGCAGAGCCTGCCCTTCCAGTCAGCCCCACTGAGGCCACCAGAGTGCCATGCCCTGTTGTGGGCTCCTTTGCACAAGAGAGACAAGGAGCTACTGGAGAGGGTCCAGCAGAGCCACAAAGATGATGAGGGGTCTGGAGCATCTTTTGAGTGAGGAGACTGTGGGACTGTTTAGTTTGGAGGAGAGAAGGCTGAGAGGGGATCTCCTTAGTGCATAAAATATCTCACAGACAGTCGCCAGGAGGATGGTGCCAGACTCTTTTCAGGGGTGCCCAGGGGCAGGACAAGGAGCAGTGGCCATGAACTAAAACATAGGAAGTTCTACTTCAACATGAGGAAGAACTTCTTTACTCTGAGGTTGCCAGAGCACTGGAACAGCTGCCCAGGGAGATCATGGAGTCTCCCTCTCTGCAGACACTCAAACCACCTGGATGTGTTCCAGTGTCATCTGCTGGAGGTAACCCTGCCTTGGCAGTGGGGCTGGACTGGATGACTCCAGGGGTCTCTTCCAACCCTAACAATTCTGTGATTTGATATTTCAGTTGAGTTATCTCAGCAACAGACAAGAGACTCCAGGGGTCTCTTCCAACCCTAACAATTCTGTGATTTGATATTTCAGTTGAGTTATCTCAGCAACAGACAAGAGCATCCCAATACCTGCACTTCTCCCCATGACTGGTCAAACTGTTGGCTGGATCCAAATTTAGGCAGGGCCCAGGGCTGCCTCTGCTGGCTTGTTGTCCTCTGGGTCATACAACTTAGTTCTGGACATTGAGTGAAAGCATCAGTCCCCCCTCAGAAACAACAAGATGGGTTTTATACTGCTGTGCAAGTATAGTCAGTATCTGCACTGGTGTCACTTGCAGCAGTCAAGATACTGGCTGTATTTTAACTCATTTAATCTGGCAGACCAGCATTTCTGTGGATCCAAAAAGTGTCTTGAGTTATCAAGGATCTGTTTCACAAGTTTCCAAACATGACTATAAGCTGTAGAAACATGAATTGCTTAAAAGCTACAAGTAAATTACTTCATTGAACGCTGGCAGTTTTATTTAAAAGAAAGACAAATAACAGAAAAATCATCAGTCTGTGAAAGAAACCAAGGAGGAACTGTCTCTGAGCTTTCACCATCCTTGCATCCCCCTGTAGCTGTGGCAGGTATAAACTTGTCTCTCTTGTATTGTCTTCTGTCTGTGGGGCATGAGGGAAATGTAGTTTCATTTCTGCAAGTGCCTAAGAGCCTTTCACATGTCCCTTCAGGGTGTCAGGGTGTCACTTTTAGTAGTTTTTAACCATAACACATAGTTGTCTTGGTGGCCTTACACAACGGTCATAGAAGGAAGATATATGCCCTAAAAGAGGACACTGTTAGCAGATCTAGGTCTAGGTTTTGAACCACATTTGCTACAGCAGATTATGCAAATCCCATCTTTGGACACCAGAAGTAGCCCTAAAACCAGGTGTATGGACTAAAGGAATCTGTAGGCCCTCTTGCACCATATAAATTGTCAGTTCTCTATTCTCTAATGCAAGATTTTTCCTGTCTTTTCCACTTTTAACAGGATAATGCTGTTCTCTGTTGACATTTCTACTAGAGCTTGTAACATTACAAGAATATCTGTGATTTTTAATACTGAAACATTAAGAAGTGTTTATGTTAGTGTCTCTGAACAGCAAAAATACCATGGTTTATTTAAAAGACATATTTTTCCTTTAGAAAAAGATACAGTGCAGTAAATGAATTGTAAGAAATTTGCAAGAACCTCCCCACCCTGACAAACTGCATTATGTGACAGATCACTGTGGGCCCCTGCTCACTTCCACGTGAAGCTCTTGGAGCAGTCTGTGCCAAATAAACTTCTTTGAAACCATCAGAAACCATCCATATGGCAAAACATCACCTCTCCTCTCTTCACCAGTGGTTTAGTACTTAGGAAAATTCTTTGCAAAAAATGTGGAACCATGTGGTCCATGGGAGGGGCCCTCCTGTAGGAAGGGTAGAGCCAGGCCCCTGCCCTCCCAGCTGGGCAGAAAGGATCTGCATGCAGAAAAGAGCAGGAGCAAACAGGTAAGAGGAGAGGAGAGATGCTTCATGCCTAAAAGGATGTGTATGAAAGGCAGGGCATAGACCTCAGTGTCTTCCTTGGGAATAATAGTGCACTGTGTAGTAACCTCAGGCTAAAAGGCAGACCAGTGAATCATAATAGAATAGAAAAAAAAAAAAAGTGTGGACATTTTTAAGTTAAGCTTTTAAGAATAAATAAATCTGTAGAATGTAACATAAATCAGCTGTGTCTTTCCCCCTCTCTCCCTCCCCCACCCCCAAACACTCGCTAAAGCGATTGGAAACATTTGGGTCTCAAAAAAAAAAAAAAAAGAGAAGCTATAAGTGCTTTTTCTTTCTTTTTTTTTGCCAAATCATGCAGAAGATGCTGGCAGCTGCAAAGATTCAATTATACACAATGCAAAAAATAATTTAAAAAAATAATGGCACTTGAAAAAAAATCGCCTCTCCAGAAATTGCGTGGAACAATAAATCTGTTAATTAGCTAATTAATATTCAATTGGGGTCAGTAGGCTTAATAGAACCTTTTTCTGAGACCCAAGAAATTTTCCAATCACAATGTTAAGCCTGCCCACTTTCATTATCATCTAAGCACAGGCAGCCCTTATCAGGCCGCCAGACGCCCGGGAACAATGCGGCACCATTATCATCCCGGCGCAGCGGGTGCGGGTACCACAGTCAGATGTTGCAGGCTGTGAAGTAAAAATGCTTGAGCATTTAGGATAATTGATATATGGGTTCTGTTGTATTGTTTAGGGCTGTTTGTTTGCTCTAGTGGTATTTAAGGCAGCGGAGCATCAGAAGATTGATTTTCATTGGTTGCCATTTTTTACTTCTTCTCTTTTTTTTTTTTTTTTTTTTTTTTTTTTTTTTTTTTTTTTTTTTTTTTTTTTT
>VZUI01003369.1:0-27973 GCA_013401135.1 Cettia cetti
CATGCACACCCGTGATGTGGCAAAAACTTGTACGACTTGGGCCACAAGAGTACTCTTCTGCTTTGGCAATAATGAAGTGAAATGACATAAAAGAGAACGTACTGAAAATGGCAAAGAAGCTCCGAGCATATGCAAATGCTATGCATGGTCCAACACATGCAAGAATTGCAGCTGTAAAAACATGTCTGCAAAAATTAGAAAACAAAATAAAAGAGAACCACAAGAAACTCAGAGAAAAAATTAAAAAATACATTCTCCAAATCTCTGCAGTACAGATCAAAAGTTCTAGCACCAAAAGCAGATGTTCCCCAGACAAAGAAAGAAAAAGCCTCTCACGAGCTAAGCTGTGGTCCACGCTGTGTGATCCTGAAAAAGATATGAAGAAATGGAATAGAAAATCTACTGATAATCTAGCACAACGACTGCATAAATTGTTAGAAGACAAGACTCAGAGAAGAAGTTCCACCAGGAAAAACAGCTCCAGTTACCCAGGAAAAGAAAGATAACCAAGCTTAGAGGAGCCCTGCCTCTAGCCAGGTAGAGGCTAGAGAAAACCATGTTTTTTAGACTGTGTAAATTCGTTAGCCTGGCACATTAGAACCACAAAATTACAAAGCCTTAGTTGACACTGGTGCGCAGTGTACATTAATCCCATCAAAATATGTAGAAGAAAAATCTGTTTCTATTTCTAGCGTGACAGGGAAATCACAAGATTTTACTGTAGTAGAAGCTAATATAAGCCTGACTAAAAATAAGTAAAAAAAACACCCTATTGTGACCAGCCCAGAGGCCCCATGCATTTTGAGCATAGACTTCCTCCGAAATGAATATTTCAAAGACCCAAAAAAATTCAGGTAGGCATTTAAAATAGTAGCTGTAAAGACAGAAAGTGTTAAGCAGCTGAACACCTTGTCTAGACTATCAACGAACCCATTTGCAGTAAAACTCCTAAAAGTAGAACAGCAACAAATACCAGTTACCACCTCAACGGTGCGCTGTCGACAGTACAGAACAACTCAAAATGCTGTGATTCCCATCCACAAGATGATCCGTGAGATAAAGAGCCAAAAGGTAGTCAACAAAACCCACTCACCCTTCAACAACCCCATCTGGCCTGTGCAAAAGTCTGACGGGGAATAAAGACTAAGTATAGACTATCGTAACTTAAATGAAGTGACTCCACCGCTGAGCGCTGCCGTGCCGGACATGCTGGAACTCCAGTACGAGCTGGAGTCCAAGGCAGCAAAATGGTATGCCACTACTGACATTGCCAATGCCGCCTTCTCCATTCCTTTGGCAGCAGAATGCAGGCCCCAGTTTGCTTTCACCTGGAAGGGTGTGCAGTACACCTGGAACCGATTGCCCCAAAGGTGGAAGCACAGCCCCACCATCTGCCATGAACTGATCCAGTCTGCACTGGAGAAGGGTGAGGCTCCAGAACATCGGCAGTACATTGATGACATCATTGTGTAAAAAAACACAGCAAAGAAAATCTTTTTTTTTAAAAAAAAAGATCATCCAGATTCTCCTAGAAGCCAGCTTTGCCATCAAACAAAGCAAAGTTAAGAGACCTGCCCAAAAAACTCAGTTTCTAGAAATAAAGTAAAAAAATAGACGCCGTCAGATTCCCACTGAAGTCATCAATAAGATCACCACAATGTCTCCACCAACCAGCAAAAAGGAAACACAAGCTTTCCTAAGTGCCATAAGCTTCTAAAGAATGCACATTCCTGAGTACAGTCAAATTATAAGCCCTCTCTACCTAGTTACCCACAAGAAAAACAATTTCTACTGGGGCACTGAACAACAACACACCTTTACCCAAATCAAGCAGGAGATCGCTCATGAAGTAGCCCTTGGCCCAGTCAGAACAAGACCAGAGGTGTAAAACATGCTCTACTCTGCAGCCGGAAGCCATAGTCTGTCCTGGAGCCTTTGGCAAAAAGTACCTAGTAAAACTCAAATCCGACCACTGAAATTCTGGAGCCAGAGTTACAAAGAGTCTGAAACTAATTACACTCCAACGAAAAAGAAAATCTTAGCTACCTATGAAGAAGTCCAAGCTGCCTCAAAAAAAATAAACACAAAAGCACAACTCCTCCTGGCACCCCGTCTACCGGTGCTGGGGTGGACGTTCAAAGCAGGGGTTCCTGCTACCGACCATGCCACCAATGCCACATGGAGTAAGTAAATTGATCTCATCATGCAGTGCACCTGTATTAGAAAACTGAATCACCCTGAAATTTTTAAGATAATTACATATTGGCCTGAAGGTGAAAACTTCAGCCTCACTAATAAAAAAGAACAAGAACAAGTAACACATGCTAAAGAAACTCCACCATACAACCAACTGCCAGTTGAAAAAACACATTATGCACTTTTTACAGATGATTCTTGTCGTATTGTAAAGATAAAATGAAAATAAAAAGCAGCCGGATGGAGCCCCACACGAAGTTGCAGAAGCCACTAAAAGAGAAAGTGAGTCAAACCAGCTTGCCAAACTCAAAGCTGTTCAACTAGCCCTAAACATTGCTAAAAAAAAGTAGCCAAAGCTATACCTCTATACTGATTCATGGATGGTAGCCAATGCTCTGTGAAGATGGCTGAAAAGGTAAAAAAAGGCTAATTAACAGCGTAGAGAAAAACCAATTTGGGCTGCCGAAAAGTACAAAGACATCGCAACTAAGATAAAAAATCTGCCTGTGAAAGTCCACCATGTAGATGCCCATGTCCCCAAGAGTCAGGCCAATGAAGAGCACCAAAACAATAAGCAAGTAGATCAGGCTGCTAAGATAGAAATGTGTAAAATAAACTTAGATTAGCAACATAAAAGAAAGTTGTTCTTGGCTTGATGGGCTCATAATACCTCAGGTCATCAAGAAAGAAATGCCACCTATAAGTGAGCACAAAACCAAGGGGTGGATCTCACCATAAACAATATTTCTCAAATTATTCATGACTGTGAAACATGTGCTGCCATCAAGCAAGCCAAGCGAGTGAAGCCCCTGTAGTATAATAGATAGTAGTCCAAATATAACTATAGAAAAACCTGGCAGATTGACTACATCACCCTGCCCCAAACCCACCAAAGCAAGCGCTACGTGCTGACCATGGTGGAAGCCACCACAGGATGGCTGGAGACCTATCCTGTGCCTCATGCCACTGCCAAAAACACCATCCTGAGCCTGGAAAAGCAAATCCTGTAAAAACATAGCATGCCTGAAAAAATTAAGTCAGACAATAAAACTCATTTTAAGAATAGCCTTATCAACAACTAGGCTAGAGAACAAAGTATTGAGTGGGTGTACCATATCCCCTACCATGCACCAGCTGCTGAAAAAATAAAGAAACACAATGGACTGTTAAAAACCACCTCGAAAGCACTGAGTGGAAAATCTTTCAAAATTGAGAACATCTAGCAAAAAACACCTAGTTAGTTAACACCTGAAGTTCCACCAACAGAGCAGACCCTGCCCAATCTAAGCTGCTACCTACAGTAGGTAGAGATAAAATCCCAGTAGTACATGTAAGAAGTTTATTAAAGAAGACAATTTAGATCAAATCTGCCTCAAGTACAGACAAACCCATCCATGGGATTGTCTTTGCTCAGAGACCAAGTTACACATGCATGTGTAATAATGCAAAAAGACAGAACAACTCGATGTGTACCTCAAAAAAATTAAATTGTTGAGTGAGAACCATGTGTAAATATCATTATTTGCTAAATGTCTGCTACCATTTTCTGTATATAGCTGTATACTGTATATATATATGTATGTATGTTTGGAATTAGAATTTTATTTGGTTTTAGTAGTAAGTTAATGATATGGGGATACAAGGGGTAGCATGTCTTCGGTTGACTTTATAATGCTTGTATCCCCAATTATCTATTCTGTTTGTGCTGTATATTGAGTTCTGTACCTTTAAGACTGATTCTGAGCGTGAACCAGGGAGAGAAGATGCGCAGAGTTTGTTTTGAGAAACAACCTGACTCCCACACATTCTCTTGTCTGGACTTTTTGCCCACCGGGCCTGGACCTTCAGAGGGACTGGGATTGACAAAAGACTGAGTGAGCTGAGCTGCACCCATGGCAAGGACTTTTCTCAGTTTGCCATCTCTCTTCGGAGTGGCGAGAGGTTTTACTGCTTCACTGTTCATTTTATATTTTCATAGTATTCATTCTTTGTGCTTATAGGTATTTTGTTTGTTAAATAAATAGTTTAATAGTTTTTTCCACTTTTCTCTGAGGAAGTTTTTTCCTGGACTGGCTAGGAGAAGGAGCTGTTTGGGTTTGCTTTCCAGAGGAACCCCCTCCAGAGGTTTCCTCCCAAATTTACCCTAAACCAAGACAGTTACTTATATGATGGTTGGAAAGTTTGGAGCTGATATTTTTTAAAATCCTAGTACCCGGACATAACCAGGTCTGCTGTTGTTACTTTTTTTATTTTACTTATTTTAGAATATGTCCTAGATCCTGCTGTGCTCTATAAAGTTCATGACCATGAAGACAGGTTTAAATAAGCAAGAAAATAATGAATTTACAAGTCATCATTTTACAATGGCAATTTAGGGTGGGGGGAAACAAAAAAAGTAAACCCAAGCAAAAAATTCTATCTATCCCAAATGGAGAATCTTTTTTTCTGAAAGAAGTGGTTCCTTTTCAGTCCAAGCCAAATTATACTAAACATCATTATCAGCACCAAGAGTGCTTATCAGCTTTGTTAGGAAGGTCTCACTTCTCTGCTGGTTTATACTGGCATGAAAATAATCTGATCCCCTGATATCTAAGGTTCAAACACTCAATGATCACTATTTTGTTTTTAGTAGACATTTATTAAATTTAAATTTACATCAGATTCAGCATTGAGAATTAAATAGGTTTCTTGCAAATAGCCTTCTCTTGCTGATGGAAATGGTCTTTTGGTAGCTAATAAGCTGCTGGTAAAGAATACACTTTTCTGTTCAAAGAGTGTGTGAGTGCAAATAATGTAGGTTGGACCTTTTTACCAGAAATTAATAACAAAAGGCTGGTTCATTGTGCAACAGCAGGTGTTCATGTTCTAGGGTCTTTGTGCCCAGGACTTATTACATTCTCACTTCAAATTTCAAGATAGCAGCTAAAAGTCACTCTGAAATGCACAAACAAAAGTGTCCAGCTTTGCTTCCCCTATTTTATTTATTTTTTTTTTTAATTTCTGTTCCCACACTGTCTCAGAATGAAGAATTGCAGAGATGGAACTACCAGTGGCACTAATCTAATACAGAGGGATGAAATATTTGGAATGTGGAATCTTAAAGATCACCTCATTCCAACCTCCTGCCATGCACGTGGCTCCTGCCTCTGGCCACATGGCTAGTTCCACCATCTTTTATTCTTCTCCCACTTTTCCCACCTTTTTTTCTCAAAATGGCGTCATTCCTGCCAAAACAGCTGCCATTTTGTCTCTGTCTCCTCCCCTTCCTGTGTCAGTCACTGCTGTCACCTCACCGACCTCTGCGTCAATGGGTGTGTCTGAGTCGGGACCTCCCCCCTCCTCTGAGACCTTCCTTCCTGTCACAGACCCTGCCCCCCTCCCTCCAACTCCACCCCTTCCATCGGTGGCCCCAACCTTGGGAACCAACCCACTACCAGTTCCCCTGGTATCAAGACCAGAAGTGGTCATGATGGAAACCATAAGGACGCCATCTTGGTGTCAAAAGCCTCTCACCATCAGGCAATTTTAGGTTGCCAGATGGCTCATGTTAAAGCCAAGAGTGCTTCTTCTCAGATTCAGAATCAGACGATTACTGGGCTGAAAAAAGGAGGCAGGCTGCCAAGGATGGCAACTGGGAGCTTGCAGAAAAAATAACACCCTACATGGCCCTAGTCATTTATGGAAGTGGGGGTGAACCCCAGGTGGGAACCAGTGCCATATGCAGAACTAAAAGGACTCTGCAAAGCAGGAAAATACTATGGGAGAGGATCACCTTATTACAAAAACCTGTTGTGAATCACCTTCTCTGCTCACACTCTAGTGCTCCATGACATTAAAAACAAAATGACATGCTTTTTCTCTCCTGTTGAATATCTGTTATGGTAGAGAAATTGGAAGAATCAATTAAGGGGCCTTATTCAATCAAACAGAGGTGATGCTAATATAGCACACTTAACATTGGAACACCTAATTGGAGAAGGTGATTTTAAGAAACCTCAGGACCAGGATCTCCCCGAGGCTGTGCTAAACAACATCTCGAGCAAGCCCAAACAGCATTGCTGCAAACCCCTGATGATACCACTCCCACTGTACAGATGTTTGCAGATGTTAAGAAAGCTTCAAATAAAACTTTTACTAAGTTTATAGATCATTTAAAGAACTCCATTGAAAAGCAGATTTGTAGTGTTTGTGCTCAAAAGGAACTGTATATTAGCAGTGGAAAATGCAAACTCAGAATGTAAAAGGATTCTAAGGGCCATTCCTCTCAACTTCGAACCTACAACTGACCAAATGATTGAGGCTTGTGCAAAATTAACATCAACAGAACAAGCTACTGCAATGGCTGTATCTAAGGGAGTGGCTGAAGCCATCACTTCAACAAAAGACAATGATAAATGTTTCAGTTGCAGGGAACCTGGACATTTCAATTAAGACTGCCCACAACACAAATTTCCTGATGATTATTGTCCTCCCAGATGTCCTTTTACTGATTATAGTGACTGTAGACGATCTTTTTACCAATGTCCAAATGTCCAAGGTTGGTAACAGAGAAACTTCTGGCAGAGCACAGAATAGCCCCACATGATGACAAAAAGTGGAAAGTTGTTCCTCCCTGCCCTCCACACTATTTCCAAGACCTCATTTCCCAAAGCCCAAGCCCAATTCACCAGGACATTGTCATTGATGACTCTCTCACTGGAGAGGAGGAGCTCTATGTCACCAAAGCCTTCCAACACATTCAAGTGGGGACCTGATGGCAGCTGGTGAGTGTTTTGTATGCACATTTTGAGGATGAATGTTTTTATAAAATAGCTACTGGTAAATATGGTCCTAAAGATGGCCCTCGAGATGTACTAGTAATCAGTGACTGCATTAACGGGCCAGAAGAAAGTACTGCCACAAGTACTAACAGTTGGGCCGCAAGGTGAAATTACACTGACTGTCTGTTGCACAGGTACTTTTTGTATGCAGGAACACCAATCGCACAGGCCTTTTTATTACCTTTTGACTGGGACAATATTTTGGACAATCCGATGGTGTTCTGGGTTGAGATCGTGGGCCAGGATAAACCAATCATTGAGTGTGGCTTGTCGCAGAATAATAACAACTTATATCTTCCAGGGATGGTGTACACCAGAGCTGGCATCACCATCATTGCTTGCTCCAAGTGGCCGCAGGACTGGGAACTGACTCCCGTTGTTGGAGTTGTCCCTGGGATTGGAGGAGCTGTGGTCTCCATGAGGAGCAAACATCCAATCACCATTAAGGGACCTGAGGGACAAGTTACCATCATCAGGCTCTTCGTGGTGAGGGTCCCCATCACTGGGGAAGAGACTTCTTGTCTCAATGGGGATCTTGGCTAGTGATCCCATCACCATTTCGGAATTTGTAGTCTGGGCCACTGGAGAGCGTGTAAACCCCACAGCTCACCTGGAAAACAGATTGCCCAATGTAGGTTGACCAGTGACCTCTTTCCACTGAGAAGTTGCATGCTCTTGAGCTCCATGTTGAGAAACAACTTGCCAAAGGCCACATAGTTCCTACCAACAGGCCTTAGAACTCCCCACTCTTTGTCTTCAAAAATTCAGGAAAAAACAAATGGTGCCTCTTACATGACCTACAAAAAATCAATTAGGTCATTAAGGACATGGGTCCCTTACAGCCCTTCCTTCCCTCCCCCTCAATGCTTTCCTGTGACTGGAGACTCTCGGTCATTGATATAAAGGCTGCTTTTTTAACATCCCTCTCTATCCTCGAGACACACCCAGGTTTGGGTTCTCAGTCCCATCCCTAAATCGACAAGTCCCTCCCAGGTGGTACCACTGGCGGGTTCTTCCCCAAGGCATGAAGAACCCATCCTCTATCTTCCAGTGGTACGTGGCACACATCCTATCACCTATTGGAAAACTCTTCCCAGACACCATCATCTTACACCATGTATGCATGTGGACGATATTTTAATCTGTGCCAAAAAGCAACTTGATTTAGACTCAGTTGTCACCAAGACAATTAAAACAGTTGAGGAAGCTGCGTACGAGATCCAGAAGATCAGCGCACCAGACCTTGGACCTACTTGAGGCTCTGGATCCGTGAGAGGAACATCGTACCCCATCATCATCATCACCTTGTCATCAAGGACAACCTGAAGACCCTCCACAACCTCCACCAACTCTGTGGATCCATCAATTGGCTGCAGCCACTGCTAGGGATCACATCAGAGGACCTCGCCTCTCTTTTCAACCTGCTACGAGGGAATGAAGACCTCAGCTCACCGAGGACTATCACTCTGGAGGCCTAAGAGGCCATCTTTAATTTCCAATAAGCCTTCTCCACATGGCAAGCACACCAGACTCACACAGATCTTCCCTTCCAACTCATAGTTCTGGGTAAGTCACCCAGACTTCATGCAATAAACTTTCAAGGGGTCACTGAATCAAAAGATCCCCTCATCATTATTTCTGCACCATCAGCTCATTAAAACACCCCAAGAACTGATGGCTCAGCTCATCATGCGAGCCAGGGCACACCTCCACACCCTTGTGGGGTGTGACTTTGCATGTATCTATGTGCCATTGACAACAGGAGATCTGGATCATTTGCTCCAGACCAGTGAGCACCTCCAGTTTGCCCTAGATAGCTACCCAGGACAAATTTCCATCTACCCTCCCAGCCACAAATATTTTAATTCAGTTTTCAATTTGGTTCCAAAATCCTTGTGAAGTCGAGGACCTCTCAATGCCCTGAGATTTTTTACTGACAGCTCAGGCATATCTCACAAGTCTGTCATGACTTGGAAAGTTCCAAAGACTCAGAAGTGGGAGTCCGATGTCGAGATAGTTGAGGGTTCCCCTCAAGTTGCAGAACTCACAGCTGTTATCAGAGCTTTTGAGAGGTTTGAAGAACCTATTAATCTGGTCACCAATTTGGCTTACATAGCTGGAGTAGCTATGACGGCTGAACATTCTTTGCTGAAAGAGGTTACAAACCCAAATTAGTTTAAATTGCTTTTGAGGCTTGTTCATCTTCTCTCCCACTGCAGGCAACCATTTCACATTACACACGTAAGGGCACACTGACCTTCTAAGCCCTATTGCAGAGGGAAACCAGAAGGCAGATGCCCTGGCCATGCCTGTGCACCATGCTAATGTTCTGGACATTTTCTCAGAGGCAAAGCTGAACCATACCTTCTTCCATCAAAATGTTCCTGCTCTGACGAGAATCTTTAAATTGTCATGAGACCAAAAATGAGCTATCATGACCACTTGCCCCAACTGTCAGCAGTATCAGATTTCCTCTTTAGGCTCCAGGGTTAACCCCCGAGGTCCAAACAGTTGTCAGGTTTGGCAATCTGACATTACCCACTTTCCTGAGTTTGGGAGAATGAAATATGACCACGTGTCAATTGACACATTCTTGGGAGCAATATTTGCTTCTGCCTATGCAGGAGAAAGTGTCAAAGATGTTACCAAGCACTTTCTGCTTGCAATTGCTGCCTTGGGGGTCCCTGAGCAAATTAAGACTGACAATGGCCCAGCATATGCCTTGGAAAGGTTTAAAGAATTTCTCAATCAGTGGAGGGTCAAACATAACATTGGGAAACCCCACTCTCCCATGGGACAGTCAGTTGTTGAAAGACCACACCAACCAATCAAACGAGTCCTTAATCAGCAACAGAGAGGTACAGAGATAAGTTCTCCCATTGAGAGGCTCTGTAAGCCTCTTTATACTATAAATTTCTTGAACAGCTCATTTTCAGAGACCACCCTTCCCTGTGCTCAGACATTTTTCTCATTCAACACAAACCAAACTTAATGAGAAGCCACCAGTGCTAATTAAGGACCCCAAAACTCACCAAATAATAGGGTCCTGTCATCTAATAACATGGGACAGAGGCTATGTATATATCTCAACACCATCAGGCCCAGATGGCTCCCAAGCAAAAATGTAAAATCTTATCTTGGCCAAGCAAATACAAACTCACCACCTATTAACCTAAACCCTCCCAAGTCAAACACAGACAACCCCAAGGACCAGACCAACACAGCCTGGAGACGGAGATGCTGCAGACCAACCAGATGATTTCTAGCCAGCTAGTCTGCTCCTGATAACCAGGAGCATGACAGTCAACAGTGCCAAACACGGAAATACCCGACAGATTTCTAGCCTTAATCTGGATGAGTTCTTCTCCCTCCTTTCTGACTTGTTTCCTCTTCTGCCCATTCCTGTACCCCAGTTTTCTTTTCCCTAATCCTAATTTTCTCTAACCCTCTTGCTTAATCCTTTCACTGTTCTTTTAGTATAAAAAGGGAGTTGGTGGGAAAAGGTGAGAAAATGTTGGGAAAAAGAAAATTCCAGCTTAGTTACATAAAGTACTTACATCCTTTTAACAGAAGTACCCTTCCCAACCACACAATGATCATTAAGTACAGCCATGAAAGCCAAGAGAGTGCCTGAGGTGATGTTGCTGGCAGGGGCCCTGTTCTTCGCTGCATTCCCTGGCAGAATTGGGTAGATCTGCTAAAGAGCAAGTTTCAGGCAGTGAACAATCCGAAAAGCATCCAGCCACCAAAAAAGGATGAGGAAGAAACAATGGAAAGGATGCCAAGCAAGCTGAAGGCACAGTTGGACCTGTGGGACATACAGGATGAATTGATTTATTTTCTATGGATTTTTAATATAATCTCTGTTGGTTTATATATATTCAGTTGTTTAAAACGTTGTCTGTTAAAGTCTCTGGGGGATGCCTTCATAATTAATAGAGGGGGAGTTGTGGACACCAGTGCACCTCCTAAATCAGAGCACCTGAGGCTTCCTTGGGGGAATGTCCCTTAATCAGGACAAGAACCTTCATGTTAGGAGCAGAAGAAGCTGCCTCCTCTCAGAGTTCTTTGGTTGTTATTCAAATGTACCCCAGTTCTGCTCTCCCAGCTGGCCTGTTTGCCTCCCTTGCCCCTTTCTCCCTTATATGTCTTTCCCCTCAAATGTTCTCCCTTCCCTGAGGCCCTATTGGCCCTGATTTGGTGCAATCCTCTGCCCACCTTCTGCCCCTGTTTCCCCGTTGGTTCTCCTTGTACCTTACCCCGCCTCTGCTCTACTTTCTCCCTCACACATTGGGTCCTGTTCCCTCCTCCACCCCTGCTACCCCATATATGAACCCTGGGCCCTCACTCCTGCCCCTGCCTTCGTCCCTGGACACCTTTGTGTGAAGATGGAACAAAACCTCTCCATGGAACTCTATGCAAAGACCCTTCCCCTCTTTACTGCTGAGGGATTTATTACAGCTATCCAGTGTGAGTGTTGGGTGATGGTGTTAGTGTGCCTGTGACTCCTGGTGGCTCTCCACCTGAGGACACTTCCAGAATGTTGTGGCACCTTTCTACCTCCACCTGCCACAACAACTAGGGACACCTTCCACTATCCCAGGGTGCACCAAGCCCCATCCAACCTGGTCTTAGACACTTCCGGAGATGGGGTAGCCACCTGCACAGGAAAGAATTTCTTCCTAGTATCTATTTTCAGTTTGAAGACATTCTCTCTTGTCCTGTCATTCCAGGGAAGCTCCTCTCCATCTTTCTTATTATGCAAGCATAGATAGAAGAGACAGTTGGGTTCCCCATTATGTTTGCAAAAACATTGAAGCCTCACCTTATTTATTTTTACCATTCATTTGGGCTTTAATTTTTATTTTACTTTTAGGTGCATTATTTCTTGCTTCCATACTACATCATATGGACTAGTTCAATCTCGTATCCCCATTATTTAGAAAACGAACAATTTCACACTCAAAGCCTTTAGTAAATGAGTTTTACAGAAGATGAAAAAGTAGACTGGGTAAAATCTAATAAAGCCTTTGGTTGATGTGAACATTTCCCAGAATTCTTTATCGTCATTAACTATTAGAGGCATGCTTACAGCACCCTTTTGATCTATCACTAAAATCTAAATTACCTTCTCTCTGGCTTTCTCCATTTACAAAGCCTGCAAATCAAAGAAATTCTCATACCTTCCAGTATCTGAAGTAACTTAGATTTGGCCTTATAAATCCTCATGAGTCATTTTTTTTGTAAAATACCTAGTGTATCTTAGGTCATCATCAAACTTTAAAATCATATAAAAAATCATCATAATAATTAATAATCTAAATTAATAACCAAAGCAAAATTAGTACAATGAAAGGAAAAAAATAGTCCCCATTCTGCTCAATATTCTTTCTTTCTGTTCAGGATTTCTGCTAATGAGCAAAACTGGTGCTTTTATATTTCTGTGACAAGACAATTTGTGGCTCAGTGCTTCCTGCACTGCCTGAGAACATTTGTCATAGTCTGGAGTCCACTACACTTAGACAGGAATGTCAGGGAAAAAGCAAGTGAATTATAGCTTGACTTAGGTTAAGGTTAGACCTCTAAGTTGGCAGAGAGATAAGTCCTGGGTAAACTAGACAGCTGTGGTCAAAATGGACAACTGAAGTGCCGACGGACCTTCAAAAAAAAATCTGTACAGCTCCTAGAGTTAACCTTTACAAGGCAGCAGAAGCACTCAGGAAAATGTGAGTGGTGGATGAGGAATAGGAAAGGTGAATCACAGAGCAGGACTAGACTGCTTAATCCACATTCACAGATAACACAGAGGAATTGAGTCTGTGCTGACTAAAGCAGGTTGCACCTCAGAACTGAAAAGCAGATGCAATTCCTCTTGAATTAAATAATCAAATCAGGAACTAAATGAAGGGATAAAGAAAATCAGATTTTGCTTTCAGGCCCAGTTTCCATTACAAAGCCTGGGAAGGTTACCAAGGACACAAAATAAAGAGGGAGGCACAAAAAGTTCGGCATTCTGTCATCAATTGCTTTTTGCTAGAGAAAAATCTGAAAACAAATATGATAAGGAGCTGACAGACCTTTAGAGCCCAGAAGCTTGGGTTAAAGAATTTTAGATGAATTTAAGGAATTGTAATTACAACAACATGAGGTACGTACATATGAATATGCTGATTCAAGAAATAACAGAGAGACAGACTAACACAAAGTACCTGTGGTACAGAGCTGTGAATATGAATAAGTGAGTGAATAAGAAAGGGTGAGCTGTTATTGATAATCAAGTCCTTCCTGGAAGGTCTGCAGATCACTCACCCATAAGGAGATTTATTCCTCAAATATATTCATCTTTAAGAAGTAAACATCTACCTACAAAGAAGAGTCTATATATGACTTAGGTATCCAAGCCATTATTATCATCATTGGAGATCAAGTCAGTGTTTGAAATGAAATATAGACACACAGCTGCTGAAATTTAGATTAAGCCTACTTTGATTTTCTGCCCAGAATGCAATATTTAGCCATATGTTTCTGATAACTCCCTTAAGAGAATTTTTTAGGAGGTTTCTTAAGAGAAAAGGTACCAATCTTGGTTCAAACCTAAAAACGAGCTGGTAATTGAGCTAGTTATACTTACTGTTATCCTATCCCTATAAAAGAAAAAGTCACTGCAAATTCACAGCAACTACTGAAAAAAGAGGCAAGTCAGTTCCATTTCCGAGGTCTGATGGTTTAGGAATGAGAGACAAGTTTAATTCCCCCTGGCAAACTGCAAGAGAAGCTCTTTGTGGTGGGAAATGGGACAAAACCAAACAGAATTTGGGACTTGACCCATTAGAAAGGTTAACTGCAAATTGAGAGAACCTGAGTTAGGTTTCCTTTCACTCCACATCTTATGAGTTGTTTTCTTTTCTTTGGTTTTTTGTTGTTTTTTTTTCTTCCCCCAGCTACTAGAATGTATCACTGGTGTATTCTTCAGCCAACATCTGACAACAAACCACACATTGTAGCAGCTATTTTAGGAAAATATTTATATATTTCCCTCTGTAACTGGAGGAAATGGGTGCTTTCAGTACATTCTTAACAGTGGGAGTTTTAGCACAGCCTCACAGCAGCGCTCCAGGATGTTTTCTTTAGAGAAAACAAAATACAAAATAAAATACAGATGTTATAAGCTGTTAATTATAGTTTATAATAGTAATAATCCCAAAGAACTTGATCATTACTGTAGTTAATGATCAGTTTGCTAGGGTTTAACTGCCATTACTTCCATCTAGGGATACCTAATTAGCAAACCAGTCATTAAATACTAGTAATGACTAATTATTTGAGGATTAAAAGCTTAAATATAAGTAAAAGTGAGATTGAGACTCTTAAAATTAATGCATTAATGTACCCCTTCCTCAGCATGAGTTACAGGCTACATCCTTTCCTTATGACTAGCTGACTTTCTATAGGGTGTTAATTCCCTCTAAATGAGTTTCTTTTTTAATAATCTCTCCAGATGCCTAATTCAAATACATATTGGCCATTGCTTCAGAAGCCCAAATCTTTCCACTTAGTGGAGTGCCTTCGATGTTGCTAAAATTGTTAACTTCTTTTCAGTGTCCAGCATGCTTTTTGGCGAGGCTTCTGATCTCCTTGGGTTTCATATTCCTGGCCACATCAAGTCAAGCTCCTTCAATTAGCATGAATAATGCTATTTCCTATGTAAGGTATCAATTTTACTTACACAGCTGTATCAGGATGATCAGGGAAAGCCAACACAAGGCAAATATAGCACGGACCAGCTTGAGCCTTTTAGTGCAGAACCAGGTACTCTGTGTGTGGTAGCAGAACGACAGTGGTAGAAAAGACAAAGGCAAGATAGGCACAGTTTGTCATAATAGAGAAAACTTGGATGCATAGATATAGTCCAGCTAGGAAAAATGTCCACAAATATATGGATTTATCCAGAGCACAAATGTAGAGTGTCTGCAGGCCACTGAAGTCTTACAGATAGAGGTGAATGTAATTTAAGTAGGGCAAAATATATTTGCCAGCTTGCACATCAGTTTACTTTTAACTCATGTCTATTTAACAGAACCTATCTGCTTTACAAATGAAACATAAATAAACAACAGTGTTTCCACAAGGGACCTCTCAGCCAGAGCAAAAGCAAAGTTAAATTTGATAAACCAGGATATTGCATCATTTGTCCTGAATCTAACTACAAATATAATGGTAAACCACATAACTCTGCTATTTAAACATGATGGCTGAATGATCCCAAGATTAACTCATACTTCAGGAATAGTTACAAGTGCCAAGGCACTGCAGGGAGACAGCTGATATATCAAGAGAAAACTATTGTGCAGGATTTGTGCAATCTTTCCTTCTTTCCCTGAATTATTTTAAAGTATTTCAGTGGGAGTCTCTTGGGAATATTTTGTACAAACAATATAGTTTCCCCTAACTCTTTTTTCAATATGGTGTTTGTTCAATAAACCCCAGGACATACGCTGTTTATAGAAATTATAATTGCTCTATAGAAGTCAGTGAATTCATAACTTCTTAATCTAGTTTTTAACCTAAACCCTGTGAGAAATCCTATTTAAAAGACACATAATTTTCCCACGTTTCTGTTCTTGGTACTTTTCGTAGCAGAAGTACAATTCACCATGTTTAATGATACAGATGAATTAAAACCAAGATCTATTTTTTCTTCATGAATCTTGAGTTAATGTGTCCAGCAGCAGAAGGTAATTTTTCAGCTGGTCAGTAAGAGCATACACACAGAAGTTTGTCCTCTTTCAGAGACATTCTGGTTTTTAAGTCTTTCTTGGTTGGGTTTCATGTGAACAAATATAGACACAAAACTCTTATGAACTATACTGCCAAAATACTCATTTTTTTCTGTATTGACTAAAGTAAGTAATGCAAATGCACCCATATCCATAGTACAGTCTGTATTTCCAAAAGAAATTCTGTTGATCAGACATGATAAAGTAAATTAGATCTATTTTCTTTCTGTTTTAAGTTATACTCACTCAAAGTTAATTCTAAGAATTAGTGAATTAGTTAGTGAAATGGGAAAGAATGCATGAATACCAAATAAAAGCTATCTTTTATTCTTTTGGCCCTGAAGTGTAGCTTTTTGTTTCATGCTGGCTTATGGAAGCTCCAGACAGCTCCAGGCATTGAAAAAGTGTCAGAAAGAGGCTTTAGTGGAATGGCTCCATGTTTACATCACAATCAACCGGCAGGTACAACCAGCATGTCTGGTGCTGACACTCGGTAAAAAACAGTCACAAAATCATGCTTGCCTCTGATGAGTCTATTGACTCTCATGTGTGAAAATAACCAAAAACCCCCTAATTTTTCAACATTTGCAGTTATAATTGTAAGGAGGCTGTATCCATGTGAACATTTCAGTTTTAAACAACTTTAATGAGAAGAGACTGACATAGTACCATCCTCCAGTCTTCTGCCTGTACAGCATTAACTGGGGGCTCAGAGAAGGAAATAAAGATCCTTTCTTACTCTAACGGTGGATTTGTAGATTTCCATTCATCAGTGCTCAAAATGGAGCTTTCTTCTGGTTTCAGCAAAGAATTGGGTTTCTAATGGAGTGCACAGCATTTGTTTCTTTCTGAGAGGTCTGTGGTATCACGGCAGTTCAGCACCATTAGCATTCACTGCTACAGGGAAGAGAAAACTCTTCTACATTCATTGATCTCTGTCTGATATGCCTAATGAAAAAACACATTGAATATGATAACGCTGCCTTAAGGATCAGAGTAATTATTCAGTTTCTGTGTGTTGAGAATAACTTGCTTCCTTCTTTGGTATACATCAGAAAAAGAGAATGCTATAAGCACATTTGATCTTTCCTTTTTCCCTCCCCTCCCTGCTCCGCACCGCCCCCCCCCCCCCCCCCCCCCCCTCCATTCTCATCCCTTCAAATAAAACATCTTAACCACCTTCTGGTGTTCTGTGACCAGGTGTTATTGAGCTGTGAGGTATAAAAGAAGGGAAATGTGAGCAGTAACTAATTGGTGAAGGACTCTGGGATGCTACGGCTGCTGTGCACAATGAGGCTGAGGTGTTGTCCATTGTGCTGTAAGGAAGCAGCAGACTTTAAGCCTCTCCTCCTCATGCACACAGATTCCACCATACTATAATGATTACATCATTAATAATTCTCTCCAGGGGTTTTGTGCACTCCACAAGTGTTCAAAGTTCTGTTAACACACCTGCTTTTGAGCAGAAGCCTCAAAACACTCTCTGTGATGTGGAAATCTCCTTGCTAGCATGATCAGCATGCCAAGGGATGTCATTCTCCTTCTCTACTATTCTTTCTCTTTTTGAGACTCCTCTCAGCAGTTCTAGGAAGAATGTGGAGCTGCTGGAGTGCTCCAGAGGAGGCCACTAATTTGATTGGAGGACTGAGGTCCTTCTGCTTTGAAGACAGGCTGGACCAGCTGTGAGTGTTCACCTGGAGAAGGCTCTGGAAAGACCTCAGAGCCCCTGCCAGTGTCTAAAGGGGCTCCAGAAGGGCTGGAGAGGGACTTGGAACCTCTATGGAGGGACAGAACAAGGGGGAAGGACTGAAAACCAACAGAGTGTGGCATTACATTAGATACCGTAAAGGAATTGTTTTCTTTGAGGCCCTGGCATGAGTTACCCAAGGAAGTTGTGGATGTGCCATCCAGGATATGATGGGGTTGGATGGGGCTTTGAGAAACCTGATCTAGGGGAAGTTGATCCTACCCATGAACTCAGTTTTCTCTAAATTCCCTTCCAACACAAACCATTGTATGACTTCATGATTCTGTGGTTGGTAACACTGCTATGGATGGCAGAAACACAAAACACAGAAACACAACACAGAAGGTAAATGGCTAGAACCATAGTAAAAACTGAGTTTCTGTTGTCCTCCCCAAAGATGTTTTTGTCTCCATTCTTTATTTATATCATAAACCTTGGATTTTGATATATACGACAGCCACACAGGAAAGAGAAGCAGCTCAGTTGAAGTGAAAACCAGTCATGCAATTTGCCAGATCTTGTCATAAAAGACCTTCTAACTTCATGTAGTGCTGAGCTGAGATTTCCTTTACAAGACTGAAATATCTTTAAGGGTGATCATCTTTAGCAACAACTTCAGAGCAGGTTCCTCTCCCTGAATATATGCTTGGGAACTTGGATTCATTATCAGAACGTGAGACTGATACAGGTTGAGAGGTGAGGAAGTCATGGGTGGGTGTTTCCTTCAGAATGGGCAGCTACTGACATGACCTCAAGGAGTCTTACTTATTTTTTCTCAAGTGTCCTTTACTACCCGGAACACAAATAACAGAGATTAAAGGGTAAGTATATGTGATTTATGTATCTGTTTGTCTATCCTTAGAAACAGTTTTGTATTCAGTGCTTGTATTTAGTTACAAACAAGCAGATTTAGCAAAGCTTCAGACTAACTTTACTTAGTGCAAAGGCCACCAAATTTCCCTGTGTACAATGGACTAAAATGGGAACCTACAATCATCAGCTCAGCTTTAAGGATCCATTATCTTCCTAGGCTGAGGCTTCATCTCTGAAAGAATAGGGAGTAGTGGAATGCACGACCCCTGAGTATCTGATAAAGAAAAATTGCACCACTAAAATGACCCAGGTCCACAGTTAGAAGTCCATAAGCCCTGCTGATAACAGGTATGAAGATGATAATGTGAACAAGGAAGTCAGGTTGGTCATGGGATGAAGAAGAAAGGGGAACTAGTGAGACAAACAGAAGATAAGGGTAAAAAAGTGACCTAAACAATGAAAGATGAGTTAATGTAAAAAGACAAAATGGGAAATAGAAAAGTCATCACCACTGCAGACTAAAACCAGAAATATAAGAAAGTAGTCCTGAAGTTTCAAACTCATTCTAATAAACAGCTTCTTTCGGTGGGTGCAAGTGGGCCTCCATTCTCTTCTTTAACAGTCTGAGTTTGAAGTACAAATCAAATCTCTCTTGTACAAATGTGTCTCTGATTTTAGTGACGTGCAGACACAGAGGGAAAATTTGCCAGATCTGAGAGAGACAGTTTTATATATGAAAATTCCTCCAGGAGACCCTTTTGGAAAATTTGACCAGGTAAGACAAAATGAAAAGGACCAAAGCATTTTAGGGACATTATTCAGCAATTCATCCACCCTCCTGCCAAGCAGACATAGAATTCCATGTCATATTCACCACTCATGCTGTTCTAGACTCAGATCAGTATGAGTTATGTGAGCCTGAGTATTTGTACCAGGACCAGATCATTTTCACTCAAAACTCTAACTGGTTTTCACAACAAGGCTGGGTGGATGTCGCAAGAGACATCAACAGAATGAGATGCAGGCTCCTTTAGAAAGTGGTCCATGGGTTCTCCCTTTATTGTGGGATGAGCTCTTTATACAGAATGTCAGAGGCCAATTTGATTGGTAACACAAAGGTAATCTTTTCAATCAATTGGTCATCTCAGAGGAACATCAGAAGAAGGTCTCTCCTATAAGTAAGAATGTAAACATCCTTATATTTACAAAACATTGTTCTTCTGTTTACCAGAAGAACGCCTGGGAAAGAACCCTTCCAAAACCAAAACATCCAGGCTTGAAACTCAGGACTACAGGTGGGGACTCTGGCAATCTGGTCCAGCGGGAGGTGTCTTTGCCTATGGCAGAGGGTTGGAAGTAAATGATCTCTAAGATTCCTCCCAATCCAAACCATTCTATGATTCTGTGCTTCATGATTCCAAGTACATGAGAGGTGGGCTGGTTCAGCATGTGGAAGAGATGACTGAGAGGGGACCTCATCAGTGTTTACAATTATCTGTAGGGAGGGTCAGAGCAGGGCTCAAGCTCAGCTCTGGGGGGGCCAGCAATGACACTGGAGGAACAGGCAGGCACTGAGCCCAGGAACATGAACATGAGGCTGAATTTCTGTCCTGTGCAATCACTGAGCCCTGAACAGTGTGTCCAGAGGGGGTGTGGAGTGTCCCTCACTGGAGATATTCCAGATCCCTCTGGACACCGTCCTGTGCCCTGTGCTCTGGGATGGCCCTGCTGGAGCAGGGAGGTTGGACCAGATGACCCCACTGTGGTGCCTCCCAATCTTAATCACCCTTTGTGTGGCTCTGTGTGTGATTTTCCAAGGCACTGTCTCAAACACCACACATCAAGCTTGGCTATTCGTCCTGACAACAAATAGGAGCAGAAGCACACTCCGAAGATGTGATAAATATTTTTTAGTGTCCCATTACAGCGTAGCCATCTGCTATTTATTGCAATTTTTCAGACCATAATGTAGCTATCTGATATTTATATAGATGTGCTGCTTTTGTTACCATAAGAAGTGTATTGTAACTTAATGTGGCATTAGCTTAATGTTCCATTAAAACAGAGTGCTGGCAAGTGTATGCATGTGCATATGTATATCTAAATTACTATTTTCCTACTCATGTTGAGGCAGTGCTGAGAAGTCATAAAGATACTGAACTTCGGCTAGGCAATATTTTCAATCCTGAAAGAAAATAATTTGTTTGTGCAAAGCCACAATTTCCCTAATTACAGGCACTCCTACTGTAAGAGGAAATTGATAATTGAGTACAGCAGGAAATAAAAATACAAGAGTTTTATGTCTGTTCAATTTTGACTAGTATTATTAACTCGTTTCTATCCTTGGACAAAAAGGAAAAAAAGGAAAAGAAGTCTCTGATCTTATTATGGCTTAATTTCCCCCAGTGTGAAATTATATCAGATAGAAATTGTGAGTCTGTATATATTAAATACCAATATAAATGATTCTTATAGGATCCCAGATTATCAACAGAAACAAAAGACAGAATTCCCACAAAAAGGCCTTCACTCTCTGTGAGGCATTTAAACCAGCCAGGATTGTAAAGGAGATGCTTGCCTCTTTTAACCACTTATGAATTTCTCAACAATACAGAAAACCTTGGATGAAGTAAAGAAAACTAAAGAGACTGGTTAAGGTGTGTCAGGTGTCCAGGAGAAAAGAACCTCTCCATAACTCTGCCAAAGCTGTCAGAAAGACCTCGACTGATGTGTTTTTAGGCCACACATGTTGGCACTCAGCAGTGTGAGGATTTCAGGTTCCCCAGGGAAGTTGCAAATGCTGCTTTATTATCAATAACACGCTGTGCGTAGCTCAGACTGCCAGCAAATTTTACAAGTGAGCTGTGGAACATGTCAGGACACTGGGCAGGCTGAGCTGAGTGAGTGTTTCAGACTATTGGGTGCCCTGAGCAGTGAATGCTCTAATGTCAAACTAACCTTGAAAACGCGTGTGTTTAAACGTTAACCAGAGCAATGCCTGCAGAAATGCCACAAAATATCAAAGGAGAATAAGACTATGTAAATGCAGTCTGAGAGTTTCTTTCCTTATGGAAACAGGGTTGTTTCATTTTTTTTTTCCAGCCCTCAAGGTCTTCTACCAAGCCAGAGAGATAGTGGCTCGTTGCATTGATTTACCACTCACTGAGGGGTGCTGCCAGTTTGACTTTTCCCATTCTCTCCTGGGCTAACTTCTTTATTGAGTTAACAAATGCATAAAACTAGGATAATACATCCATGAATCACTCCCATGAATGTAGCTCAATACAAGGCAAAGCTGTGCTGGTGGTACTGATCCCCCACAGCACTACTGATATCTGCTGTTCTTTCTCTAGTAAGCCTCCTTTCTATTTTTTTTTTTTTTTCATGTGTTACTTGTAGACACTGGATCTTGGTAATCTGAGGCTCATTGCTATCTTTCTCCATGTGCAATATATCATGGGATGGGACCATATCTTTGTATTGGGGCTCTGGGACCCTCAAGCTGTGGTGGTCTGTCACACAGCATTTATGGGACCAAAATAGTCTTGGTGGCTTTATGACCCATCAAAATCCTACAACACAGCAGTGTCAGTTCTATGTGGGGATCCCATATGGAATTCAGGGAGACAATTTTGCACATGGGAGATATAGAACATTTGGGTTGGAAAAGACCTGAAAGACTATCTAATTTCAGCTTCCTTGCAATGGACAGCAGCACTTTCCACTAGATCAGGTTACTCAGCACCCCATCCACCCTGGCCTTGAACACTTCCAGGATGGAGATGAAACCACATCTCTATGCACAAAGCACTGCTCCCGACCAGGGCTGATGGTGTGTTGCACTGGTGAGCTGCAGCTCTGAACAACTCTGCAACTAAAAATCTCATTACAGGATGGTAGGACTTCTGTTTTGGTTAGAGACACACTGCAAGGGCACTATTTTTAAAGCCCATTTAGAAGGACGGTGAATTTATTTGTGTAAATAGTAATGAATTTTTTTTTAAAAAATTAAAGCATGTTACATCATTTCTAAGCAAAAAATAGTCCTTTTGCAATCTCATTTTTCTGTGCCAACTCTGTAAATATGAGTTTCATATATATAAAAAGAAAGTTGATGATTAACCCAGGGATTAATTACTACTACAAGGATGATATCTCCAGGCAAGGAAAGATCAGATTTCCACGGTTCTCTGCTGTGCTGCACGTCATGTTCTTACATTTTGGGCAGCTGAAACACAGAAACTTTTCCCAAGGGGAAATAGGAAAATGAACAGCAGGAAGTCATACAATAGGCCAGTGACATCGATACAGCCTCAGGGCCAGGGCTGGTCTCATAAAGGCATGCGTGGTTCTTTCTGAGTGCAAAGAACAGAAGGTAAACTGATGTCTCACATCCTCAAACCAAGCAGAGAACCACAGGATGCTCCATCTCTGACTGAGGCAGAAGTCTCCTGATTCATGTTGTGGACACAAACTTTTTGGTCAGGGCTATCCTCTGAAAGAAACAGGGAGACCTGATAGGGAGGGGAGGACTTAGCTTTCTCAGGATTAAGCACATTTTCTTGTATTCTTGCTTTTCCTTGCTGCACTTTTCATCCGGGGGGACGTGGGACCGGGGAGACAGCAGGGGGTGTAGAAAACGACAATAATAAAAAGTCTGTGGTCGGTCTGTCAGCCTCAGCTCGGGGGAAACCTGTAGCTGATGCAGCCGGGATGCTGGGATGCTCCTCTTGGGCTACTTCGCAGTGCCACCTGCTGGCCCCAGGCCGGCCCGCGCGGAAATTTCCACGCTGGTGCTCGCTGCAAGGCAGGTCGCAGCTGCTCTGACAACTCTGCTCCCCAGAGTGCATTACAGCAGGCTTCAGGGAGGGCTCTGCAGTGCCCGCAGCCGGCACTCGTCGCTCTGGCCACAGGCAGGCCATTCTCACTCCCACTCGTATTGACGGCTGCTGCCGGGATCTCTTTATTTTCGATTTCCAAATACCAAATATTAATATTTTCTGCAGCCTCCCTTAGACACTTTTTTCCCTTTCCAACAGATGAGAAGCCTTTGATTTTGTGTGTATGCAGCAGGGAGCCACTTTAATCAGACTTTTATCACAGACTTAGAGAAAGACTTGTATTGGAAGGGAATTTAAATATCATCTTGTTCTGACACCCCCCCCCCCCCCCCCCCCCACCGTGTACAGGGATGTCACCCACTAGATCGTAATACTAAGGCCCCACTTTTCTTCTGTTATCCCCTTCCAAAGAGTTCTTATTGCCTCAAGATTCAGCAAGGATGCTTGCATAAGAACAGACTGAAAAAGCAGCTTTAAATATGTAATTTCTTCAAATATTTTTTTAGATTTAACACATGTAAGTTTGTTTCCAAAGTTAAAACCAAATAAAAAACCTCTTTTCCCACTCACCTTTACCAAGGATGCAGCAGACAGGTGCTTAAGCTACCACAAACAGATAACACTGTGAAACTGTGGCTGCCCCATCCACATCCCGGAAGTGTTCCAGGCCAGGTTGGATGGGGCTTGGAACAGCCTGTTCTGGTGGAAAGTGTCCCTGCCCATATCAGGGGATTGGAACTGGGAGATGTTTAAAGCCCCTCCCAACCCAACACAGTCTGTGATCCTATTATTCCATAATTCTATGATTAGCAGGTCAACCCTTCTCTGCTTTTGTGAGGAAGGACCATTGCTCCAGGTAGGAATAGCTATCTGTCTGAATTTGTCATGAGGGCTCCACGTAAAACTGCATTATTCAATGTAAGCAGAAATTATTGGTCACAAACATGTGGTTTATCCACATTAACAGCAGCAGCTGTTGAAATAAAATCTACTCCTCTTACAGGCATCTTTTCTCTGATTGATTTCCTGATAATGGATTCATGGATCTGGCCAGGAAGGCCTTCTCAGAAGAAGGATGAATGGAGAGAAGGGCAAGAAGGATGTGCACGACATTAACAGGGAGGGTGTTGGGGTTATTGTCTTCTGTAAACCAGAAGAAATATTCTGAGAGGGAAGAATAAAATTAATAAAAACACTTGGAAATGGTAAAGCCCCTCACTGCCATGGGAAGTGCAAATCTGGCTGAAGCACTGCCATTATCCAAAGTGCTCCCATACCCTTTTATACATCAAGTCTGTGATTTCAGCCCCTGCAGAAAAACCATAGGAAGGCATAAGAAATGTGCAGGGAACTTAGCAGGTTTTCTCCCCTCCTTGCTCTCTGCTGTAATATCAGTATTTTCTCTATACTTTTCAGGAATAAATTACAGGTAATTCTAGGCAGCAAAATAAATTTAGTTTTCCTAGCTGCCTTCTTATCACGAAGTCTTTATCTCTGAAAGGAGTGAGAAAGTAGGAATTATTTCAGCAGGGCTTATCACACTGATCACAATTATTTTGCTGTTACCTAAGTGCTCACTGCTCAATGCTTGTATTGTTTCATTTTCAGCTGCAATAACTTTACAGCAAAGGGCTGGATGGTAATAAGGACTGATTCCTGTATGAAGTGTATTATTTCTCAAAGTTTAAAAAAAGTATATGCAATCATCCAAGTTTCCAGGGCTGCAGTCGTGATTCAGGCCTAAGTACCTGAGTCATTTAGCTGGATCCCTCGTGGCTCGCATTCTTGCGGCTCTGTGGAGAGTTGACACACACAAATCCACCTTTTTTTCCCAGCTGTAGTCAGGCATCAAGAAGCTCTGCAGCCAGATCTAGACACATCTCTCCCACACAGACCAAGCTTGATGTTGTAATGACATTGTGCACTAGGATGTTCCTAAGATAAGAAATCTTCAAACTGTAGTACTGACCATAGGCAGCATAAAAGCTCCCCATTTAGAGGAGCATCCCATGCAGGACACTCCATGTTTCAATTATTTTGCAGCACAGACATAAACTCACAGAACTGCAGGTGAAGAAGGAGCAGCTTGGTCCTGTAGTTGCAAGGCTTAGAGAACCACACCCCCAGCTCAGGCTGGGTGCAGGTGGGTGGGGCTCCCATCAGACACAGCCCCACTGAGCGCTTTCAAGAGCTGCCTGCCTTAAAGTAAGTCCCTGGTGTCTGATTGCTGAGTCAAAGAAACTTTGTGCCAGGCTGACTGAGGTAATGTGCATATCAGGATCTCTGACTCCTCACACCTCTCCTTCACCTGAGATCATGCTGCTCTACTTGCTGACTCCAAAACCCTGTCCACAAGGCACCAACGTTGATTAATTTGGGATGTCCACTAGAGCTGCTCAGCTGCTTTCTTTCTCATATCAGAAGTTTCTGATAAGGGTCTTGTTGCACTGTATTCCCCACAACAACTGCAGAAAGGTTTCAAACACACAGAATAATGTATTCAAATATACAGGGGATTTTTGGTGCCGGAGCATATTGAAGATCTTGGTGATCTCTAGCAAAAAGCCAGAGGATGCTTTGCTTGAGAGATGCAGAACTCACCACAGTCTTCAAAGCACCCCACATTACTGCTTGGTACCCCCCTAATCCTTTGGATGTGAGTAACCATTCTTCATTCTCTCACCACAGGAACTCCTTGCATCTTTCTTCTCACGGGAAATGAGGTCACCCTGAATCGTGCTGGGTCTTCCCTGAAGACAGTGAGATCCACTCACAGCATGACAGGGGAACTAGGCTTATCTCTCTCCTTTCAGTGATTCCTGTGGGGTCTGCTGTTGAGCAGCCTTTGTTGTAAAAGAGCACAAATATCATGTCTGCAGGTTAAAGAATGAATTTCTACAGCAGAGCAGGAACAGATACTTTATGAAGAATAATATAATAATATAATATTTTCAGTTAATAATGCAAAGAGTCGGGGATTAATTAGTTTTAAAATATCTGATTCCTATTTAAGCTCCTGAGGAGTTTTAGTCCTCACTGTAAGAGGAATGTTTCATCAGTATTTATTTTTAAAGCAATTTCTATCATCAGTCAGGATTTCAAGATGGTTTTAACCCTTTAAATTTCCTGTAAAATACATATATATGCATATAAACAGATACAATTATGCTATTTAAAGCCATCACTATATACTGAGAACAGAGAAAACAGGGTTTTTAAGCTGTTCAATGAGCCAAAATTAACCTTGTGATTTATAAGAACAGATTTAATTTTCTGTTTCCAAAATCTTAAATTGGCAAATTAGGAATCTCTCCCTGCCGGTAGTTACCAAGGCATGGGTTTTTAAAGGCCTCTGATATTCCAAGACAGAATTGTGAATTTTAACTCAGAGGACTGGCGATTACCCAGGAAGTTGTATAAATAGTATTTCTTACCCTTCTGCCACAGACACAGATTGTATTTCTGACTGCAAGAACTTGAAAATGCGTGCTGGCCAGTGATTACTGACCAGCAAATGGCTCCCATGTGACAGAGGAGGTAGCTTTTATTCTGCTTCATCTCCTTAGCTTCTTCTTCACTCTACAACAGTTGTTGTAAACCCTTGTGAGGAATTCTTCGGTGTGCACAAGGCTTTTATCACCATAATTACTCACAGCACAGTAGGTTACTTGGTCCAAAATGCAAAGTACAAGTCCAGAAATGACTGACCACTTCATTAACATCGATATTAAAATGTTTCATATCAAAACACATGAAAAAAAATGTTGATGCCAGACCATTTTTGGACAGAAGCAGCCTCAGTTTTGTCTGGTGGATAAAGGTCTGACTTGAGTGTTTGCTTAACATGGAGAACTACCTCTTAATGGTTTTCCATACATTTGGACCTGTAAAAGTTCAAAAAAAAAAATATCAAACCCCACAACAAATTATTTGTGAAAAGGTTGCCAGGAGGACCTGTAGCAGACACTTATGTGTCATTCCTGCATATCGCTATTGCTTCTCCCTTTGTTCTTGGTCAGCTCATCTGAAAAATTATGTGTGATTTTACTGTAATAGTAATTTGTTTCGTTTAATTTTATTTTTCTTGGGAAACAAACAAGTATAGAAACTCATGGATCTTATAACACTATCACAGGACCTTGAACATCCATCCATACATTGGAAATTACTGACTTGTAGTTTGAAAAAATCAGGTGAAAGACACCCACTATTCCCAGTAATTGCATGAAATTAAATTATGTCCTTCAGGCATCAGGTCGTTGGAACTCTAACTGTAAACTCACTTTGAAGGGCTGTAAGCTTAAAACCAATATCAAGAACAAAAAAAATGAAAAAGAAGGGTTACACTTGGACGACTTTGGCCTGGTGATATTCCTGGTACTCCTACATTCCCCCTGACACTGCAGCCCTACAAGGACACCCTAAACCCCTCTGAGGCTGTGCTGGATATTTATCCCTGCCCTTACATGTGCTCAGCTCATGCATAATTGTGGCCCAATGTCTCTGAGCTGGGCATGCCATAAAATTCACAAGCAGACAACTTTGCAAATATATGGCTGACTGTTTTGCATGGAATAATTTGCTCAGTGCCTGTCAGTAGGCTTTATGGCCACAGTATTCCTTTGTCAGGATTTACTGGGAGTGTTCAGGAATCTTCTTGTGCCCTTGCTAATACCAAAAAAGTGGATGCTATTATCTGTTATCTATCTATCTATCTATCTATCTATCTATCTATCTATCTATCTATCTATCTATCTATCTATCTGTCTGTCTGTCTGT